>PISX010004890.1:0-114783 GCA_004024625.1 Mellivora capensis | reverse complement strand
TGACAAACTGTTAGCTGAAAAAAGGAGACCAGAAGTGCTGAGATCAGGAATGAAAGAGGAGACACTAGTATTAACCATTCAGACATAAAAGGACTATAAAGGAATATGATAAACAAAAAATTACGCCAAACAAAAATGATATGGAATATGATAGGAATATGATAAAGGAATATGATAAACAAAAAAGTACGCCAAAAAATTAGATAACTTAGATGAAATGGATAAATCCTACAAAGATGAAAACTACAAAAACCAATTCAAGAATAAACAGAAAATCTGAATAGATATATAGCAAGTAAAAAAATTGAGTTAGTAATCCAATCCTGTAACAATCCAATTTCCCACAAAGAAAAGCTCACACCAGCATGGTATCACTGATGGATTTTACCAAACATTTAAAGAAAAATTAACACCAATTCTTCACAAACACTTCCAAAAAGAGAGAAAGAAACCTTTCCCAAAGCATCCTATAAGGGCAGCATTACCCTGAGACCAAAAGCAGACAATGCGTCCAAAAACGACAGACCAATATCTTTTATGAAAATGAATGCAAAAGTCCTCAACAACACACTAGCAGACTGCATCCAGTCACATGTAAAAAGGAGTATACACCATAATCGAGTGAGATTTATTCTGGCAATGCAGGTCCATTTAACATGCAAAAAAAAAAAAAAAAGGACCAAAACAAGAATAAAACAAAACAATAGATCATGTTAGTAGACACAGAAAAAGCAACTGACATAGCAACATGACAAGCATATGACATAAAACACCCTTTCATGATTAAAAACACCTAACAGACTGGAAATAGGAGGAAACTTCTTCACCCTGATAAAGGGTATCTACAAAAAACCCCACAGCTAACATCATAACTAATGGTGAAAAGACCATAAGCTTTCTCTCTAAGATCAGGAACAAGACACTATTCACTTTTATTAGACATTGTATTAGAAGTTCTAGCTGGGGCAATTAGGCAAGAAAAACAAAGAAAAGATATCTGTACTGGAAAAGAAGAAGTAAAATTCTCTCTATTTATAGATGATATAGTCCTGTATATAGAAAATCCTAGGGGCACCTGGGTAGCTCAGTTGGTTAAGTGTCTGCCTTCAGCTCAGATCATGATCTCAGGGTCCTGGGATCCACTCCGTGACGGGCTCCCTGCTCAGCAGGGTGTCTGCTTCTCCCTCTCCCTCTGCCTCTCCTTCCTGGTTTTGTTTTCTCTCTTGTTCACTTTCTCTCTCAAATAAATACAATCTTAAAAAAAAAAGAAAATCCCAAGGAATCAACCAAAGCCACCGTAAAAACTAGTAAATAAGGTTAGTAAGGTGGCAGGGTAAATATACAAAAATTTTGCTTTTAGCTTTGGCAGCTGTGAAGCTGGGGAGATTCCAGCCCAGCTGAGGAAGTCGAATCTCATTGTATTCTTACCCTCCAACTTTTTCTCAAACCCCCTCAATAAAATGGTTTGGTTCCCCTCACCTCACAGTGTTTTTTGTTTTTTGTTTTTAAGATTTTATTTATTTGTTTGACAGAGATCACAAGTAGGCAGAGAGGCAGGCAGAGAGAGGAAGGGAAGCAGGCTCCCGGCTGAGCAGAGAGCCCGATTCGGGGCTCGATCCCAGAACCCCGGGATCATGACCTGAACTGAAGGCAGAGGCTTTAACCCACTAAGCCACCCAGGCGCCCCTTTTGTTTTGTTTTTTGCTTCTATACACTAGCAACAAACAATCTGATAATTAAATTAAGAAAAACAATTCCATTTTCAATATCATCAAATAGAATAAAATACTTAGGAATACATTCAATCAAAGAAGTGCAAGGATTAGACATTGAAAACTAAAAAACATTATTGATGGGTGCTGGCTCAGTCAATAGAGCATGCGATCCTCAATCTCAGGTCATGAGTTCAAGTCCCATGTTGGGTATGTAGCCTACTTTAAATAAATAAATAAATAAATGAATAAATGAATAAATAAATAAATAAATAAATAAAATGATTGAAAGAAATTAAAGAAGACTTAAAAAAATGGAAAGATATACTATATTAATGGATTGGAAGATCCAATACGGCTAATATGGCACTATTTTCCCAAGTCAGTCTAGAGATTCAGTGCAATCCGTACCAAATACCAGCTGGCTTTTTTTCCCCCCCCAGAAACTGAAAAGTTGATCCAAAAATTCATCTTTTGTTGTCCTGTGGATTGTAGGATATTTAGTAATATCTCTGGCCTCTACCTGTGAGATGTCAACTCTCATCAGTCCTTGGGTAAAAGGGTTTTGGAAGACAGAGGTTTGGGATTTCCCTCATGCACAAAAGCACTGAATGGCGTGGAAAAATGGGGAGGCAGCAGGAACCAGCAAGAATTTGCTACAGTTAACACCTGTACCACTCAGAACCACTTGTGGTTCTGCTACAACTAATTCTTTCAGGTGGTGACTGATCACAATAAAAAAAAAAGAAAGTCTTGTAATAGGGAAGTAGTGGGACAGCTATAGTCCCCATTTCTCAAGATGGTCTCCAGGCCATAATAAACCCTCATTTTCCTCCTCCTCTCTCATCCCAGGAGATTCTCCTCACTCTCAGTCAGCACCTCTTCTGGTCTAAGCTGCTTGCCTGCTGGGATAACGTAGACCTTTATCCCTGAGAGGTTCGTGCCCACCTTCTTGGCTGTTGTCAGCTTCTGTTCCTGGAATTGCTTGTTCCCAGGCAGCCCTTGACATGGAAGCCCCAAAACGTGCCCCAAGGGAATTCCCAGCATTCCAGACCCACTCTTCCTTGCCCTCTTGTGTAGTTGTAACTTAACTTTCTCCTAAGAACTGGGGTGCTTTGTGGGGCCAGCGACTGAGGGACAGTGACCTGGAAGACAGGAAGGAGTGGTGATAGACAGGAGGCTGGCATGTGGTAGCCTGGAGGAGGGGTGGAAATGAGAGGACTCAAGAGCTATTCGGGAGGTAGAATGAACAGGACTTGGTGAAGGGTTGGATAAGGAGCAAGAAGGAAGAGTCAGAGACACCTCGCAGAGCTCTGGTCTGAGCCATAGGGTGCACCTGGGAGTCCGTTGCCGGAATGGCACACAGCAGAGTTGGTTGGGGCGGAGGGAGGAGGAGGTTTGAAAGTTCATCTGTTCGTCTCTGTGTATTGATTTCTTAGTAAGCGGAGCTAAGGAAGGCAAAGGATGGAGTCAAAGACTGTCCTTGCCCCGGAGGAGGGCACAGTCTAGTGGGCAAAGAAGGAATGTCCACAAATAACAGTAATCCAGCAGATGCATGTCAGAAAAGCAGAAATTTGGGACACCTGGGTGGCTCAATGGGTTAAGCATCTGCCTTCAGCTCAGGTCATGATCCCAGGGTCCTGGGATCAAGTCCCACATCTGGCTCCTTTCTCAACAGGGAACCTGCTTCTCACTCTGCCTGCCACTCGCCCCCTCCAACCCTGCTTGTGCATGTATGCATACTCTGTCTCTCTCTCTCTCTCTAATAAAATCTTTAAAAAAAAAAAAGAAAAGCAGAAATTTCTGCTTTTCGATCCACTAGTCCTACTCCTGGACAGTGACGCGAGGAAGCAGCGCTAAAGAAAATGGTGAATCCACTTAAATTCAGCATGTCTCCCAATGGGCCAGGCACCCTTTGCCCGAGGAACCGAAGACAAATGAGCATAGCCCCTGACCTCAAGTTGCTCACAGTCCACTGGAAAAAATAAAACAAGCGTGAAAGTAACTGAGATATGAAACACGTGGGTCAGAGCCAGAGGAGAAATGCTGGCGGGGGAGGGGGGCAGCCGGGCAGACTCCTGGGACGGACCTGCTTCCCCACAGGATTCAGATGCTCCCCTCAACACCTTCTCCTGGGGGCAGAATTAGATGGGAATTTTTTTTTTTCTGGCTAGATAATGTTTGCAATATTAACTCTCTTAACTGTAGTTAATGTTAAGGTAATTTCTGTAGGAAACATTATTTACATTGGTTGAGGGGTCTGGGAGGGCCTAATAGTACTTTTGAAACTTCACATTAGCAGGGCTGACAGATTAAAAATATAGGACATCCATGGGGCACCCGGGTGCTCAGTCAGTTAAGTGTCTGCCTTTGGCTCAGGTCATGATCCCAGAGTCCTGGGGTCGAGCCCCATGTCGGGCTCTCCGCTCAGCGGGGAGCCTGCTTCTCCCTCTACCCCTCACCCCGCCCCACTCATGCATGCACGTGCTTTCTCTCGCTCTCTGTCTCAAATAAATAAAATCTTAAAAAGAAAAATACAGAACATCCAGTTACATGCACATTTCAGGTAAAAAAATGAATGTTTTAGTATCAGGATATCCCCAATATTGCATGGGACACGGAGTAAAAAGGTATTCGTTGTTTATCTGAAATAACAGATGGGGCACAAAGATGACCTCTACGTTTTTAGGTGGTAGGAGTCATTTAGAAAATCTCAGAGAGGGAATGATACATTTTTATACTTAAAAAACTTGTATTAATCCTTCTATAGGTTAAGATGCCAGAGTATTCAAAGGATAATGCAACAAGATTTTTAAATTTTCTTTCTTCTTCGCCTCCCCCTCCCCCTTCTCCTTCTTTTTAGTATAAGTAGGTCCCATGCCATGTTTGGGAAGAAGACCTATTCATTGCTCATCTGAAATTCAACTGTAATTCGGACTTGACGGGCTGTATTTTTATTTGCTAAATCTAGGGACTGAAACCACACGCAGGCTTTACCTGCACACTACCCTCTTCCTGCCCATGACACGCCTGGCCGTGTAAGAATCTGCCACACCAGCGAGTTGTGAACCCGAACAGGGTGATCTGTCCTCATCTAGTGGCGGCCCCGGTCTACGTTCCGTACGTCCAACGCCCCGCTTAATCACTTCTGTAATATTTAACGGAGTGTCCCCTACAGAGTAAAAAAAAAAAAAATAGAGTCCTTGTTTTGTGAAGCTTGCCATTTAGCAGAATGGGCTATACCGAGGCAGATCGCTCTAAACTCTCTCCTGGGTGGCACCCTGGATCAATGAGTGGGTACGGAGTCACGACGATGACTTCTGCGTGTTTAAGAGGTGGAGGTCTTTTAAGGAAGATTTCAGACTGGACAATGTGCCTTTTTATCCTATAAAAGTCACAATCATCTCTTTTTCTCACTCAGATTCTAGACTTAAAAAAATGATGAGATTTGGGACTATGCTATTTGTTGTTCTACTTAAGGACTAACTCCAATCCCTTGGAAAAACGGACTTTCTACTTGACAGAGGATAGGCGAATGTTTTTCTCATTCATTCATTTTTCCCTCAGCTCCTTCCTCTCTGATGGAGCTAGGAAGTTTTGGGGAGGATCGGGGGTGGGGGCAGTGAGATTAATTTTTAAAAATATTTATTATTTAAGGGGGGGAGGGGCAGAGAGGGAGAGACTCTGAAGCAGACCCCCCCCCCCGCCACTGAGCTCGACCCTGAGATCATGACCTGAGCCGAAATCAAGAGTCCCATGCTAAACGGACTGAGCCACCCAGGTGCCCCAAGGACAGTTTAATTTAAACCAGTGACTGAAAGCAACTATCTGTTTTCTCTGTCTTCCCCAAACCTGTTTTTTCTAAGCCAGACTATCTACTCTACCACCTTTTTCTTTCTCCCTCATCACTTTTACTTCATCCACAAGATAGCCTCTGCTAGAATGTGAGTCCCACGTGGGACGGGCTTCATGAAAGGTAGGAAACTGGTGTTATTTTTTGGTTCCATCAAATTCTCTCTTCTTGACGGTTTCCTCTCGGGTGACGGAAAAAATACTCCTAGTTTTCCTCCATCAATATAAATATCGCAGGACAAATACCCACATGTATTTGTGTGGTCCCCATACCTTGAATCTGTGGTCACCTACACCCAAGAAAAAAATGCAGTGACAAGAAACTGGGTGTTACTGGTACTAGTTAAGTGACAGGGCAGTCCATGGGTGTCAGAGATGTATTTATTAGCATTCACTTCCTTGTTCCTTTTGAGAAAAAAAATTTGAGGAAGCTTATTAAAAACACATCATTGAAGGGTCCCCAGCCTGAGTATCAATCGTGTTCAACATCAGAGTACACGTGTCCAGATAGAGGCGCCTGGGTGGCTCAGGGGGGTGAGGGGTCCGACTTGGTTTCAGCTCAGGTCATGGTCTCATGGGTCATGAGATCGAGCCCTGCACTGGGCTCCGTGCTCCCCCGTTCTCCGTTCTCTACCGCCGCCCCTCCCCTTGCTCTTGCTCTAAAATAAAGAAATAAACCTTTAAAGAAAAGAACAAAAATAAACCTGTCCAGATGGCAGGAGGAATCAGTTTACACTGGGATTGGGGCGTATCCTTAGAAGTTTCTGAGTGTATTCTGAGAAGAGGGATTTGCAAAAGGCAGGCAGTTTAGTTCAGGAAAGCAGAGTTTGCAATGCCATTACAAACTCACTTCACCAGGGCTGTGCTCCCTCCAAGTCTTAAGTTGAGGTTGTGAAAAGGCGAAAAGCAAGTGAACGAGCTCCGTGTCCGGGAGCTGTGGTTACCCAACGCTGCGCATTGCAGTGTTGTTGGGCCCGGGCATCCGGCCTCCCTGCCGCGAGTATCTTGTAAAGGCGTGGGTTGTGGCAGCTTTTCTCCATGAAAATTTAATCAGGTCTAAGCACGACAACAACAAAATCAAAGACTTCTGGCTCCAGCGTTTATTACAGAAAATCGTTCATGGCAATAGGGTTTAAAACAAAAATGTAAATACAAGTTTACCACAAAGGAACACTGGACGCGTGGTTATGTCCTCCTGCAACTCACCCAACATACAGACAACAGTCAGAAGCACCCATTTGGTTCAAATTGTGGATTTCACACATTCGATGATAATTTTACACACACCGTCCATGAGCGAGGCCCTGCACGGCTGCGGATACTAGGGATACAGCGATGAATAAAAGAAAGTCCTTGTGCTGAGAGACCTTCCGGTCTCTGAGGGGGACTACAGATACCAGACAAAAACCAAACATAACGTGTCAAGGAGTCGCACAAAGGACAGGGGAGGAAGGACGGTTTCTATACATAGAATTCATTAAGAGCAAACCAGGGCTGCTTTTGAAGGTCACATGTGGGGGAAAAGATACAAAATCTTTATTTAAAAAATAACTGTAGAGGTTGTAAATTTCTGGTCAGATTCCAAAGTTCATAGCTCTGAGCAGCGTTTCTAATTTTTGAATTAGAATCTCTACTAGTAAGTACTTTCTGGCTATCCTAATGGGATGTGGCCCACATCAGGGGCCTCCCAGATCCCCACTACGCTCTGCAGGAAGCTGGGGCTGCGGGTCCAGCAAAGCACGCGGTGTGCTCCGTGGAGCTGTGGCGGTGGTGAGGGGGAGCTGTCCCGGAGCAGCTGCCTTCCGTCTCTTCTTCCCCACAGCTGAACGTGGGACATCAGCAGGGACGATGGCAGAAACAATACTGGCCTTTGGTCGCTTACGTCCCAGCGTGCTGTGTGGCTCTGCCTCCCTTCCCTTGGGAGGCTGCCAAAATCCCTAGACTGATTCCTACAAAGGGTCTCCTAAGAATACATCCCAGGTGACCTTGTGAAAACATTATGTAATTCTTAAACTTAGGTTTTCCTCCCAGTTACATTTTCTTCCTCACCGTGATAGTGAACCTTCCCTTTCCTGAGTGCATGTAAGCAGAGGAGAAGGGCGGGTTCTAAGCAGGACACAGATAAGTTACACGTCAATTACATCTCCATCAAACTGAGAAAGCAAAGAAACCCCAAGACAACCATGAGCGACCCCATAGCATGTTAATAATTAAAGCCGATTAGATGTGTTTCTCTTATTTTTCACGAACATCCCCTGCTTTCCTCCTACTGAATGATTCTGCTTCTTACTCTGTTCTGTCAGGAGCATTTTCTGGTCCCAAGGCTTCCTGCAGACACTGTGACCAACTTCTACATACTCCCTTACCTTAAAATATCCTAACAGCTTTTCTAATTAGACAGTTGTCCCTTTCTGTCACTTCATTGACTGTAAATTCGCATCAGAAGCTGCTACTGTTCTACTAGGTTGGGAATTAGGTTGTGAGCTGGGAAGTATTAGTGTTCAGGAAAGGATGACCTGGTGTGAATCCTAAACCACAGAAGGGAGAAAGACTGTGATGGAGGAGCCAAGGTTTTGGGGACACATGCATAGGGTTCCCCTGAAAATTGTATGGATCGCATTTCTGGCACCTGTGGATGTTTTCCAGCGGAACCTATTTTACAGAAAGCCAGTGGTCATGGTATCCAGCTTTGCGAAAGAAATTTCCCAAGGGCCTACGCTTCAGTGTCAAAAGTATCTAAAATACTTCCGGAAAAATCCTGAACGGTGTGTAACACCGAGAACAGAGGATGAGTCGGCGACACGGGCAGCCACAGGCACACGGTGACAGTGTCACCAACAGGGACACAGTGACTGTGTGTGCTTTGCCACCAGCCGTTAGCGCAATGGAACTTGAGATGTCATTAGAGAACGTTTTCCGGATTTCACTCATTTCATCAGATATGCCCAGCGACAGGTCTTTCAAGGCTCTGCCCACAGGAAAGAATAGAGAAAACTTCTGTCCAAGAGGTAAGTGCTTGCCTGTATTTTTGGACCGGTGACCCGAAGACGTCCTCCTTCTCGAACGAGCAGGTACCCACTGCAGTTACTGAGCGGAGCAGGAGCCCAGGCTTCGGGCGCGGCTCCCCCAGAATTCCCGAGCATTCTAGAACTTGCTTCTGGTCACTCGGTTTCCTGATGCAGGAACTCTTCGCTGAATTTGCTTCCAGTGCTTTCATCTTCATTAGAATAGTTCCCCGAATCCTGACTGGTTTGGGAACTGTACTTTTTGTGCTCTCCATCGGTTTGGTTAGTCTCTTCTACTGCCGTGATAGTGTTTGTGTTTTCAATTATAAAGCATCTTTCCGTTAGTTCCTCGGAAGTAAAAAGGAGGAGATTCTGGAGTGGTTGCTCAGAGAAATACTAATTTAAAGAAAGGGGAAGAACAGGAACAAATTGTTTAAAATAGAACAGCTTTTAGTTCCAGCGGCGTCAGCTTCTTAAATCTGCTACCAAGAAAACTAGTGCTACTGGTTTATCTGCGTAAACATTAAAAACCGGTTCGGAGTCTAGAAACTGCTATCTGACATTCAGAACAAGCCCCTCACTAGTGAGGTCCCATGCCTCTTGGCACTGTCTTGGGGCAGGTACATGAAGAGGACCCAAGAGGGGGCCCAGGGTGCCGGAGAGCGTGGGAGAGGAAGGAAAGGGGGGTGCACTGGGACCGTGGACAGTTTCTTTTAAAACTTAACAGCATAAAAGCACTTGCTCAAGTTCTCTTAATGGATCTGCTTAAGTCTCCAGAGTCAACAGGTGCAAACATATCATAGGTGATCAACAATTCCCCTTCGGGTCTCGCCAGCTCCAAAGCCGGGGCTCCAAGCGATACTCTCAAGGCAGGCAGCCTGAACCCCCGCCCCAGGTGGCCACGCCATCCCCAGGCTCAGTCCCAGGCTCAGGTCTTTGTCATTTAGTGCTTTCATTAGATATGCCAACTTCATGGTGGGGTCGAACAGAAGCCTGTGAGGTGTCCTGAAAGGAGGCTCACTTTGTGTTATTTCATTTTCTGTGATGTCACCCACGGGGTGCACTGATGAGGGTGTGGTAGGCTTTGGGGGAATACCCAGCTTTTCCATGATAAAACAAATGCCAACATAGGCAAACTGAAGAAAACTATGAGATTAAGGACAAACCTTACTAGTCCACGTTATTTGATATTAAATGACTTTCTACGGCCAATTTACCGAAAGTGAAGAAAATATCCCAGTCTGTATTGTTTTCTGGATATCAAGAAAATGCATATGTTGCATGGAAATCCAATATAATTCCCATTCATTTTAAGAAAAATTCACCCACTGACAAAATTCACATACCTCATCTATAGTGGAAGGAGGTTTACTTGATGGGAAGAACACATAACTGATACATCGAAAGAGAAGTTTCATGACATAGATGACAACCGGGATGGAAAAGAGCGCAGCACAAACTCCAGCTATGAGCCAGGTTTTGGAAGTATTTCCTAAAAATAAGTAAGTGATATTTAGCAACAACATAGATCTCGACACACAAATATGTTAACAATGCTGACGGTTTACATGGATGAAATGTAGCTATGTGGAAAGGAAATAGAAAAATCTATGAAATGATATACCCTTAGAAATATTTCTGGTAACATGGAGCATACAACAGTTGTAGGCAATGCTTTCCCTTTATGTCTCTCTCTATTTATAAGTGGGCTCCATGCCCAACATGGGACTCGAACTCATGACCCTAAGATCAAGAGTCACACGTTTACCAACTGAGCCAGCCACATGAATGTCTTCCGCCCCCTTTTTTAGGCAATGCATTTCCATTTAAAGAGTGGCCTGGCAAGGTGAAGGATGCAATGTAGACATTAAGCTCCCAACGTGCAAAGTGTTCTCGAGCCCTTCTGTGATACAGAGCTAGCATAATTAATATCATTCCGTGACTAATCAGCATTTACAAGCCAACACTGGAAACTGTAAAATACAAGATGGGACCTGACCATTCCCATGGAACAAAACTCACAACTGAACTAATGAAATGATTCCCCCATGATAATTATATTAAGAACTATGCAAAACAAAACACCTAAAAATAGTCTTTTTAAATGTTAAAGAGTAATTTTTTAAGGCAATTAATTACATGCATATTGGATGAACTATAAAGCATTCAAAAACACTGAACTGCACATTGAAATATTTTCTAAAACTGCAAGGCTTAGCCCGAAGGTCTACTTTTGATTCATGTAGCTCATGAAGAAAGTATTCTCTTCATACTTGTGTAGTAATAAGGAAATACTTTACAATTTTCAGTGAATTGAATTATTTTTTAAAAGTCCACTTACATTAAAAAAAAAAAGAGAGAGATAATGAAAGATTCTGACCTGGTTTTGTTTTCTCGCACACAGTATCACTAAAAATACTGCTTTTATTCCACCTTTCATCCTGAATGAGTGCTCGGGCTTTGACACAATATACAGTCAGTGGTTTCAACTGAGGAAAAGTAAAGTCAGTTCTTTTCTCTAGAATTTTTCTCTATAAGAAAATAAGTAGATCATTGATAACATTTAGTCACCTTATGAAATCAGATAGGGAATGTCGATTTCCTAAATTCTCTAGAGATTCAGTCGAAGATTGGCCTCTCCCAACCACTTAGCTGGTGTATGTTTAAGAAATACACATTCAGGGGCGTGTGGGTGGCTCAGTGGGTTAAGCCTCTGCCTTCGGCTCAGGTCATGATCCCAGGGTCCTGGGATCGAGCCCTGCATCAGGCTCTCTGTTCAGCGGGGAGCCTGCTTCCTCCTCTCTCTCTGCCTACTTGTGATCTGTCAAATAAATAAAATCTTAAAAAAAAAAAAAGAAATACACATTTGTTTTGGACACATGTTATAACCCAAGTCAAACTGAAAAATGCTGCTTCCAAAAAGGAATAGGACATATTCCTAAAACAACTCTAATTTATAATACCTGTTGGTTTGGTTTAAATGTCATTGTATTTCCTCTGCTCAGGGGCAGGGGTAGTTAGGAGGGGAGGCTCGGACCTTAAATTGTCTGTATTATGGTATCGCTTATAGCTCTGTGGCCCCAGGCAAGTTGTTTCATTTTTTCTTGGTCCTATTTTCAGATCCGTAAAATGAAGACAATTACTGCTGCTCCCTGCAGTAGTCAGCCATGGCCACAACAATACTGTATAACAACAACAAAAATAATGCTACAAAATAATGTCACGTGATGTCACGTACTGCAACAAAATATCCTGTGGCTCAAAACCCACTGATTTTTTTCCCACTCACACGTGTCCTGAGTGACTGCGGAGCCGGTACTGAGGCCGTGGGTCCTCCCCACATGCCTCGTCCTCCTCGGACCAGAAACCACGTGCAGCATGCGGAAAAGCCCCAGAGCCAAGCCGAACCGTCCTCGCATCACAACCGCCCACGTTGTACCGCTGGCAGCCGGGTGTCAGGGAAGCACTAAGAGATTCTCCGTCCCAAGTGTCTGCTGACCGACTTGATCGATCAGGCAGTCTGGCAGGATTGTTTTGAAGAACGACTGAGACAATTCGCGTAAATTACCATAGTGCCTGGTATGTAATAAGCTTTCAGTAAATGTGAGCTGCTATTATGATTGTGATTACAGTCAGGATAAGACAGCAACTAAACTATTTAATCTCTACTATCTATTTGTCAATTGATGTGCTAAGTGTTTTCCTGTTACATTTTAAGACTAAAAAAAAAAAAATTTTAAGTAATCTCTGCATCCAACGTGGGGCTTGAACCCACAGCCCTGAGATCAAGAGCTGCACGCTCTACCAACTGAGCCAGCCAGGTGCTCTTCATATTTTATTTTTCTTTTCTTTTTTTTTTTTAAAAATATTTTATTTATTTATTTGACAGAGAGAGAGGGATCACAAGTAGGCAGAGAGGCAGGCATAGAGAGAGAGAGAGGGGGAAGCAGGCTCCCTGCTGAGCAGAGAGCCCAATGTGGGGCTCGATCCCAGGACCCTGGGATCATGACCTGAGCCAAAGGCAGAGGCTTAACCCACAGAGCCACCCAGGCGCCCCTTATTTTTCTATTTATTTATTATTGCTTTATTTATGTTTAAATTTTATTAATTAACTAATTAATTAGTTTGACAGGCAGGGAAGGAACATAAGCAGGAGGAGAAGGAGAAGCAGAAAGCCCAATGCAGAACTCAATCCCAGGACCCTGGGACCATGACCTGAGCTGAAGGCAGATGCTTAACAACTGAGCCATCCAGGTACCCGTTACCTCGTTTTAAACCTCATAAACATCCTTTTAAAAAAAAAAATGGAGTTACTATGACTACCGCCACTTTAGAGAAGAGGAAACAAAATCTCAGAGAGGAAAAGCATCCTGCCCAAGGTTACACAATTTGATGGTTTGAGACACAAACAGAGGTTCCCCTGATGTAGGGACAACTGAGAACCAATTGTAATTCTCAGTGGGCTAAATCATGCATCGGTTACAGTGTGTTCACACAGTTAAAAGGGAAATGGCCAAGTCATTATAATTTTCTTTAGGTTTCCAACAGAAAATAAAGTCAGATTATAGAATTTATCCACCCAACTCAACTCCACCAGACTTTTCAAGGTCGATTCCTTGACTGCATTTCTGTAGGGAAAAGAGATCTAGAATCACGTGGGTTATCTGATGTTGTGTACAGCCCTTGTCTGTGGTTTTCGAGTATTAGTGTTTTATTACTTATTAATTTATTTTATATTTTATTTATTTGACAAAGAGAGAGATCACAAGTAGGCAGAGAGGCAGGCGGGGTGGGGTGGGGTGGGGGGGAAGCAGGCTCCCTGCTGGGCAGAGAGCCCGACTCGGAGCTTGATCCCAGGACCCTGAGATCATGACCTGAGCCGAAGGAAGAGGCTTAACCCACTGGGCCACCCAGGCGCCCCTCGAGTATTAGTATTTTAAAAACCCATGTTCCTTGACTCTTTTTTTCATGACTGCCCCTGCTGAGGAGCCTTTTTAAAGGATTGTTTTCAAATCCTTTCCCTGCCATGAAACTGAACAGTTAGCAACAGGATTTTGTGGAGCAAAGCTGAACTCTGGAGGCATGCTTTCCTCTCGGAGGGCCACAAACCACCGATCATCTGAGATTCTTTTGCCCCCTCGGAGGTACCCTGCCCCCAGGGGATATCTGGCAAAGTCTGGAGGTGTCGTGGTTGTCACCACAGGGAGGCAGTGCTATTGGCCACCAGCAGGGTAAGCATCCTATGACGCACAAGACAGCTCCCACAACGAAGACTTATCCAGTCTGAACGTTGCCAGAGCCGAGAAACTCTGGTTTAGATGAATGCCCAGGAATCATGTTAAAAATGCAGATTCCTGAGTTCCATCCAAAAGATTCTGATTTGAGTGGTATCAGGTGCAGGGATCTGAATGTTAACAACACAGCGGGATGCCCAGAGGCAGGTGATCTATAACTAAGCCGTAAAACAGGAAAGATGCTAATAACTCTTCTTGTTGTAAATACTGGAGTTAATCACAGTCCCAAGTTTAAAAATCTCCCTAAAATTTCAACTTCAAGCTTTGCTTCCCCAAATCCTAGTTACAACCCTATATTATGGATTTACATCACATATTTGTTTTTTTTTTTTTTTACCTCAGCATTTGAAGTGTTTTCCCAAAATACAATTTCATAAATTAGCGGGTAAAGATGGTTCACAGGCTTATTTCCCGACTCTTCCGGAGCGCTGATATAGACCCGCAGGGAAACGTTGTTAGTGGATTTCATGGTAATGACCGGAGGAAACAGGGTAACTGGGAAAAAAGTGTACGGACACAACGTTCAACTCGGAAAAACAATGTTAAGACTGTACCAAATCGGAGAGGCACAATCCAAAGTAAAAACTACTGGCTTACTTTGTAATTGAGTATCAAATTTTTCTTCGTGAGACCAAACAGATGTGGTATTTCCATCCGATGCTTGAACACGGATAAGGTAAATTCCTTTATGGAAAGTATTTTTGGGAAAGACACACTGCGTAGTTCGGACGTTTTTGCAGTTTGGTATTTGTTTCCATTTACCTGAATTGTCCCCAGGAATCTTTTTTAAATAGGCGCTTTTAAGACAAAAAAAAAAAATTACAAACACAGTCATTCAATGAATATTTATGAAATACCGAGGACACGCTAGACACTGTTTGGGGTTAAGGTCACAGAGGGGAACAGGCGCCCCCTTCAGGAAACTCACACGACAGTGTAAGAGACAAGCACACACCACAGAGAGAACCCGAGCCCTTGCTCTGGGGTGCGACAAGATGGGGGTGCTGTTGCACCAAAGCCGACCCAAGCCAGCCCACAAGAACCACCCCTGAATTCTCCCACAGGGTGCGAGCCACTTATTAAAAAGCCATTATTACAAAATAAAGTACATCGACTTACAGAGAAACAGGTTGCTTTAAAAATAAAAATACTCAAAACTTTTTTTTTTTTTTAATTTATAGCTGGCCAGAAGCACAGGTGACAAGGACATTACTCAGAAACCAGCAGCTCAAAGCAACCCAGTTCAAGTCTGCAACTACAACAGACTCCCAACTGGTTCTCCCGCCTTTGGCGTCTCCGTGGTCCACATACAAGGTGGCGATCTTCCCCTCCTCGAAGACACACTTCATGTCACCTGCCCCTCGATGCGAAATTCTGAATGGCACCCAAAGGCCTACAGGAGAGTCTGAGGCTAAGCCTCATCTCACCCTATCCTGCGTATTCAGTTTTCTCTCTCAGTGCTCTCCTGTGCCCAAACAGTCAACTGTTCTCAAGGTAGGGCTTCTCCCACGTGGTAGGCCCCATTCTGGACGGGCTCCAAGAGTCCTTGTGACGCCCTGAGCAGGGGCCGCAGCCAAGCCCGGCCTGGTCCCCTGACCATGGTCGCTGGCAGATAAGAGCACTCTTGGAGCTGTTATTAAATGTGTGGTGATTTGTTACAGAGCAGGAACACCCCCTACCTCTGACCTTAACCTGATTTTCAATCTCTTTGTAGCCCGAGCTTCCCTCGTGCTGTAGCTCTGCCTAACATGCCCTCTTGTGTCCAATTTTAAAATACACGATTCACGAATGAAGGCCGTGGTCACATCTCCTCTCTCTCCACATGGCTTCTTGGGTCTCTCCGGCCCCAACCACCTTTACATTTCGGGCTTCTGTCACCCTCATCACTTGCAGACCACTCCTCGGCCCCAAAGCACCGTCACTACCACGCCTCAGCTACCTGCGCTGGATTCCAGGAACCACGTGCTGCACTGCCGCGCCTTCACCATCCCTTCGGTGCTCCCTACAGCGTGCCCGAGTGCTCCCAAGAGACTTCGAGACGGGCCACCGGAAACCCCAGCCCTCTCAAGTCTGGCGCACGCAAGATGACCGCCCAGTTTCCGGGTCAGGCAGGGCTGATGGGCCTGCAGGCGCAGGGACGCGCTCCCACTGCATGACTAACACGGAAGGCCGGAAGGCCGGGAGAGTTCACCAGAGCGGTCCTCCCTTCCCTTCGCCCTCAGTTCACTTCCTGCTTCTCTCCCTCCTCACACTCTCCCTTTCCTGCCCTTGCTACGCTTGCCTCTGGTCCCTCTACTCCTCTGCTCTCAAGAGAGCTTTCCCACCTGTCTCCATCCTCCTCACAACCTGCTCCCTTCCGCTGGTTTCGCCTCTTTATATCCCCTACAACTTTCCAGCCAACATGAACTAAATGCGCTTCTCGGACATGACCCGTAGTTGGCTAGAACACGGTTCTGTCCTGCTTTCTTCATTTCCCACTGACGTGATCCCTAAAAAGTCTGTCAAAACCACTAACACTGTCCAGAAAATGGGAAGGCTGATGCGAAATGAATAAGACAGACTGGACTGAGATCATTCCTAGGACTCGGGAACAAGTGAGCTCTGAAGAAAAGGTCAGGGTCATGTGGCAAGTATTCTAGATTCGGGAAATAAGACATGCAGCGAGAAGCATGCTTAAAAAAAAAAAAAGCACCAGTAAGGACTCGAGATGTTATTAAATATGCCCATATTACAACAAATGGAGAAACCAAGGCCGGAAGAGATTAAGGGATTAGCTCAGGGTCATCCAGTTAATGGCAGAGCAGGGACCAGAATTAAATATCCTGTTTCCAAAATGACAGAATCATCCCAAGCAGTCTGCCCCTGTGCCTGGAGCTGTAGGGGGCTAAAGTGGCAGGAAAGGAATCATAATAAATTGAGCAAAAGGAAACTCATGGAATAGAACTTACTGGAGCCACTGAGCGTGAAAAGTCACATTTTCATGTGCGTAATCCCATTTAAGAATATAGGTTTGATTTTTAGCATCAACTTGAATATTTTCTGGTGGAGGCAGTTTATTTTCAACTAGAAGACAAAGAATATACAGAGAAGCATACATTGTTGTTACTTTAGAGAGATAAGACATGGTACGAAGAGTACCATGAGTACCAAATTAAATAATTTTAAAAAATTATTTACTTATTTATTATTTGAGAGAGCGTGAGCACAAGTGGGGTGGAGGGGCAGAGGGAAAAGGAGGAGGCAGGCTCCCTTCTGAGCAGGGAGCCGGATGCGGGGCTCGATCCCAGGACCCAGCGATCATGACCTGAGCCAAAGGCAGATGCCTAACAGAACTGAGCCAGGTGCCCCTCTCCCCCTTGCTTTTTTAAAAGATTTATTTATTTGAGAGAGAGAGAGAGAGATACATGGTAAGAATTTTCTTTTTAAGATTTTGTTGTTTTTTTTTTTTTGTGAGAGAGAAAGAGCGAGCACACAAGCAGGGGGAGCAGCAGAGGGAGAGGGAGAAGCAGGCTCCCTGCTGAGCAAGGAGCCTGATGCAGGACTTAATCCCAGGACCCTGAGATTACGACCTAAGCTGAAGGCAGACGATTAACTGACTGAGCCACCCACGTGCCCCCATGGTAAGAATTCTTAACAGCTTAACAGCATGGGAAAGAAGAGAAAAGGCTTACATGTTATCGGGAGGTAACAGCTAAGGGAGTTACAAATGGTGTCCGTTCACACAAGGTGATAGTATGCAGCCATTTAGAAGAACGTGACGGGGCACCCGGGTGGCTCAGTGGGTTAAGCGTCTGCCTTTAGCTCAGGTCATCATCGCAGGGTCCTGGGATCGAGCCCCAGATTGGGATCCCCACTCAGCGGGGAGCCTGCCTCCCCCATCCCCCTGCCCCTTGTGTCCCCCTGCCCTGTGTTCTCTCTCTCTGAGGTTTTCTCTCTCTGAAATAAGTGAGTTGTAAGATCAATCTACCAGGATCCTATTTTTTCATTTTAAAAAACAAAACCAAGAAACCGTTTACACATCTGTGTGTATGCTTTTAGGTCCCAACAGAAGCAGGAAAGAATACACACAAACCACCCGCAGGGCTAAATGCTGATGAATGGAACTGGGGTAAGGAGGCAGGAGAGGAAAACTTTACTTTCAATTCTCCTGTATGTTTGATTTTAAAAACAAAGCATACTAAAAAATATATAAATATAAATATGTTTTTATATATAAAAAATATAAAAAATAAAAAAAAATACTAAAAAATAACAAATAAATCTAAGCTCCTAACCTTTGACCTTAATTATAGGCAGGACAAAATATATCCTGACAAAATATATCAGGAAGCTTTCACATATTAATGTTTCACTTATAAAGGTATACTTTTTGGAAGACTTAACAGCTCCTTGAGCAACTACTTTCTCCCTTTTGTAGATTCTGAACAAAAAATTGTTTTTTTTTTTAAATTTTTAAAGATTTTTATTTATTTATTTGACAGACAGAGATCACAAGTAGGCAGAGAGACAGGCAGAGAGAGAGGAAGGGAAGCAGGCTCCCTGCTGAGCAGAGAGCCCGATGTGGGGCTTGATCCCAGGACCCTGGGATCATGACCCGAGCCGAAGGCAGAGGCTTTAACTCACTGAGCCACCCAGGTGCCCCGAAAAAATAGTTCTTGTCATGAGAAAAATATTTAGACTTTTAGACAGAACTTTCATTACTGTTTACTTGAGACAGAAAAAAAAATCCCAGTTACTGTGACTTTTTTTTTGCTTATGTAAATGCTGTAATATTTTTGTTTTAGTATCTATTATCATATACACTTCAGCAACCAAGAGAAAAACTGCCAGAATGAATAGGGCGCCCCTCTGCACATACGTTTACGGAATCTAAAATACAACTTCCTCCTTACCTGCGGTCTTTATACAATACACGGGACTATAGACACCAGTTTTTCTTGGCAAAAGTCTTGCTTTAACTTTTAAACAGTAGGTGGTCTCTGGTGAGAGCTCATAAATTTTATCTCTGGAGTAAACAGTTTTAGTCCTTCTCTATAATAAAAAAAAAAAAAAAGAAGTCTGCTCTTTAAAAAAGTCTAAGGTTAGTATTCGGAACAAATTCAGGTCCTTTTTCTCTCACATTGAACAAAGGTAAAAAGAAGGCTCACTTCTCCACTTGAAGAGTTCTTCCAGATGTCTAAGCTGTAGATAAAGCTTGAGCCATCCGAAGCCCACATGCCACGATCTTTTGTTCCAGGCGGGGAGATGTTGATGATAATTGCCTTATCTTCAGCTTCTAAATGTACTTTTGGGGGACCAATTTGAGCTGTAAAAAAAATGAACACGTTTACTGTATAAGTTCATTGATACAGAGTCGAAACGTTCATTCAGCAAATAATTCTCAGCACGTCCTATGTACCTGCCATTAGTAACACTTAAGTCCCTCATGGAGCTTATACTCGATCGGGGGAATATGGCCCAAATCCCCAAACAGACAAATGCATATAACGTCGTGTGTGCTGTAAGGAAAGATGAAGTAACACAGAGGGAGAGAAGACGGTGGCGAGACCTGGTTCAGATAAGTCAGTCAGGAAAAGCCTCTTTGCGGCTTTTGAGCTGAGGCCCAAAAAACATAATGGAGTCAGGCAAATTATTTAGGGAAGGAATATTCCAGGCTGAGCCTCCAAGGTGGGAATGGGCTTCACATTTTCTTTTCTTTCTTTCTTTTTTTTTTAAAAGATTTTATTTATTTATTTGTCAGAGAGAGAGAGAGCGAGCGAGCACAGGCAGGCAGAGTGGCAGGCAGAGGCAGAGGGAGAAGCAGGCTCCCCGCCGAGCAAGGAGCCCGATGCGGGACTCGATCCCAGGACGCTGGGATCATGACCTGAGCCGAAGGCAGCTGCTTAACCAACTGAGCCATCCAGGCGTCTCTGGGCTTCACATTTTCAAGAGGCAACAAGGAGGCTCGGGTAGCTGAGTGGTTGAAAACGAGATCAGAGAAGCAGCTAGAAGCCAGATGACGAAGGAAGAGCTCGGCAGTTAGCGTCGGGAGGTTGCTGGAGGCCTGAGATCGGAGGAGTGCCAGGCTGGGATTTACATTTTGGAAAGATCATCTTAGTTGAGGCATGCGGAAGCAGGAAGGCTGGGAAGAAGCTACCATAGTGGTTCAAGAGAGAGCAGCTTGGTGAAGGCCGGTCACCGCGGTGGACACGACGAGGGATCTGCTTCGGGATGAAGATCAATCATTCAGAATGTTCTGACAGACCGGATGCAGGGCGTGAGGAAAAGCGATGCCAAAGATGACTCCAAGGCTCTTGGCCTGAGCAACTAAAACAGGTGCTGACCATAGCGGGGATGGAAAAACTGCCAGAAGGGCGGGAGGAGGAAATCAAGAGCTTTGGTTGACCAGATGACTAGACGCCCAAGCAGAGACGTTTGTGGAAAGAGAGTTGGTGATACAGTGTAAAGGCAAGGGGAAGGAGTGGGGCTGGAGATGTAAGTCTGGGCTTTTCTCGAGAGCACACAGATGGGATTAAAAGCCATAAGATTCCCAGTGGACCGAGTGTGGAAAGAGAAGATGTACGACAACCCAGCCCCGCAGCAGTCCACCACTGAAAGGTCTGGGAGGCCAGGAGAAAGGGGCACAGGGGAGGTGGATGGCAGGAGGAGAGCGGGCAGGGAGCAGGGCCCTGGAGATTCACAAGTGGAAGGGTTTCAAGTGATCTCCGTGGTGGTACACAGGAACTGGGCCAGAAGAGACTGTGAACTCACTGGGCATTGAGGAAGTCACCAGGGTCCTTGACCAGAGTGGCTTCTGGTCAGTGAGGAGGAAAAGAGTTTGAGGGCACAGGGCTGCAGAGATAGCTGTGGGCAGAGAAGCGCAGAGAGGGCCAGACATCATTCTTCTCGGGAGTTCTGACAGAGGGCCGGGGTTCCCAATTGTTTTGGTCTCGGGAGCCCTTCACACTCAAAGAAACTGAGGGTCCAAAAGAGTTTTTGTTTATAGAGATTATGTCTTTCACTTTTTAGCATATTAAACCTGAAAACTGGTATTTTCAAATATTAATTCATGAAGAGTTAATAGTGGTAAACTCATTGCACTGTAACAGGTATTAGTTCTAAAAAGAGAACATTTCCCAAAACAGACATGGCGAGAAGAGTGGAGCTGTGTCACATCTTGTTCCAGTTTCATTAATGTTTGGCTTAACCAAGAAGACAGATGTATCTCCCACTCGCTCCTGCAAGTCAGTCAGTCGGTCTCCCCGTCACCCATCAGCCTCTGGAAAATTCCAGTGTACACTCAAGACAGAATGGCAAGGAAGGTGTGGGTAAGTCTTAGAATTCTCAGGAAAACAGCCTGGCCTTTTTTTTTAACAGGAGATGTTACACCGTCACACAGGAACGGGCTTGGGAAGTGAGCTGTGACAAGAGTAGCTCAGGAGGAACAGCCTGTAGTTCGGCGGGCAACTTCTTACCTTTTTCAAACAGTGTGAATGAGTCAACGTAATGCCACGGAGAAGTGTTGTTGCCCTCCTCTGCTCTTAATCGCAACTTAATTTCTTCATAAACATTGAGCTTGACTGAAGAAAAGTTGCATTTGGTACTGGCCACAGACTGACAGCCAGGCAATTTGAGCCAAGTGCCATTTTCAAGTCTTTGAGATTAAAAAAAAAAAGGAGATGAATGAAGAAGCAAATATATGAATATAAAAGAGTTAAATACGGTTTCTGTTCACTAAAACTCTTAACTATTCTAACTATTGGTATAACCACTATTATGATTACTGTTTACTAAAATTAGAAACTACTAGGCTAAGTAGTTATTCTGTTTGAGTTAATGGCCTGTGAACATTTTAGTGGCAACATGGCACTCGGGCCCAGCACATATGTACCAAGTTATTTAGAAAGTGGAATCATTCTGACGGTTAACTTTTTCACACAGTTCTGTAATTCTGTGATGGGTTGTGTTAGGATTTCAAAGAAGCAGAGAAAGAAATAACCTAGAAGGTACCAAGAGTGGACTTCAGTGTCCCCTTTGTTAAAGAGCTGTGTGACTTCGGGCCGACTCCTCTGTATTTCTGGATCTTTTCCTCACTGAAAACTTGGTGACTGGATCTGAGGAGCCCCTTTGGACCTTTTCTGACTGGGTTTACCAGACCAGAGAAAGGCCTGAGAAATCAGCAGGGTTGGAGAATTTCCTCTGCCCTCATCAAAACCAAACTGTCCCTTCTGCTTGCCGTCTGCCGTCATTCTTCCTACTCCATCACTAGAAATGAAGAACTTAAAATGTTTGTATACACTGACGAGTTCCTTGTTTAGTCCATTAAAAAGCAGAACTGATCGATATTAGATTCTTCAAACACATGAAGAAATCAAGAAAGGACATGTTGCCACATGTCACTCTGCCCCCTTCTCCCCCTCACCCCCCCCCCCCCCCCCCACCGGAGGCTGACGGGAAGGTGAGGCTGAAAACAAGCTTACTTCGGTTCTGGAATTTTTGCCCATGTGAAGCCCTGTCGACCTTAAACCAGGCAGAGAAACTCTCCTCTGACAAGGCATTTCTGTCAAGACTGATTTATAGTTTCTAGCACAAGCTTTATGGAGGGAAAGGGGCAGAGGAGGGAGGGATAAATTTTCATTTTATTTATTTTTTTTGGAAGATTTTATTTGTTTGACAGAGAGAGACACAGCGAGACAAGGAACACAAGCAGGGGGAGTGGGAGAGGGAGAAGCAGGCTTCCCGCTGAGCAGGGAGCCCGACGCGGGGCTCGATCCCAGGACCCTGGGATCATGACCCGAGCCGAAGGTAAATGCTTAACGACTGAGCCCCGGGGCACCCCTATAGACTTCATTTTAAAAATGCTTTAAGATAAAAGACTTTAGGAATGATCTAGCCACATCATTTCTGTGCTGCCCAAATATAAGTTCATCTCATTTTTCAAAAAGGAAACATTTAAAAAAATTACTGAAAATATACACTGGGATGTGGGAAACTTTATTCCTGGCCAGTTTCCCTTTTGACTTCTCTGAGCTGTGAGGCCAGAGTTGGCATTTAATGGTACCATTCCTGAGAAACCCCTCCACATCAGAATCTGTGTTAAAAAGCCAGAATCCCTTATTAGAAACAGAAAACTTTAGGGACACCTGGGTGTCTCAGATGTTAAGCATCTGCCTTCAGCTCAGGTCATGATCCCAGGGTCCTGGGATCGAGCCCCGAATCGGGCTTCCTGCTTTGTGGGAAGCCTGCTTCTCCCTCTCTCGCTGTGTCTCTCTGTCAAATAAATAAAAACTAAAATCTTAAAAAACAAACAAACAGAAAACTTTATAAAAATTGTAAACCTAAACCCTGACATGGTTCCAACCCACTTGCCCTCTTCCCCTCCATCCTTCCTGTTCCAGGAGGTGCAGAAACGTGCTTGACCCCAGTGTTTTTGTATTACGAGGGAGTGGTAATTGCTTTTATATTAGCCTTAAACAAACAAACAAACAAACAAAAAAGACAACAAAACCCAACTTTATCATATAAAGTATTTAGATCAGAACACAACGTGATTTGAAGACAATGAAGTACCCGATAGAAAACTCATTTCGTAAAACCCGTGCCATAATATAATGACATGCCATCTTTGCCTTTCCTATTCGCCCAGACAGTCTAAGTACCCAGGAGAGTGTTTAGCATACAAGGCACGCAATCTTTACTGAGTGGAAGACTGAATACTAACACTACACACATCGTAACACAATTTTGGGTATAGGTCACTAACACCGATGTCTTAGCATGTGTTCTACAGTCATTGGAATCCTAACAGCTTATTTATGTGTCTCTGTGTCATTTATCACCAGCGGCATCTGTCCTATGTTTGGAGAAACGCTACAGTAAGGGGCGCCTGGGTGGCTCAGTCGGTTAAGCACTCGACCCTTGATTTTAGCTCAGGTCATGATCTCAGGGTCCTGAGATG
This sequence comes from Mellivora capensis, assembly GCA_004024625.1. Lineage (NCBI taxonomy): Eukaryota > Metazoa > Chordata > Mammalia > Carnivora > Mustelidae > Mellivora > Mellivora capensis. The sequence continues at coordinate 90,983 of PISX010004890.1, read as the reverse complement.
GAGCCCCATGTCCAGCTCCGCTCTAGGCATGGAGCCTGCCTGAGATTCTCTCTCTCGCTCTCTCTCCTTCCCTGTGCCTCAACCCCCACTCACATTTTCTGTCTCAAAAAAACTATTTTTTTTTAAAATTAAGAAGATGCTTGTTTACTGCTATTAACTATACTTCCATTGATCACTTACTCCATGCCACTGTTCTGAGCACTTTTCGTACTTTACATGCTTCAGAGCGCCTGGGTGGCTCAGTAGGTTAAGTGTCTGCCTTTGGCTTGGGTCATGATCTCAGGGTCCTGGGATCCAGCCCAATGTAGGGCTCCCTGCCCAGCGAGAAGTCTGTTTCTCTCTCTCTTCTGTGCTCTCCCTCTCTCTCTCAAATCAATAAATAAAATCGTAAACAAACCAACAATTGTTCTACACTTCTACAGCCTTCTAAGTTAGACACCTTATTATGGTGGGGGGAGGGGCAGGGTGGTGTCCCATCCCAGCTTGCCAGTTTAAGCTTGTTGGTCCAGCTTATCTAAAATTAACTGGCCCTTTTAACTCAAAAGGGTCTATGTTTGGACGATAAGTTCCACATGGTCATGTTAGTTTTTATCATGACTTAACAGACAAGGAAACAGGGAAAGCTACACAGCATGGGACGGTTTTGCCTCCAAGCAGCCTGGCCCAAGTCCCCAGCACACCATACTATTGCTACACTGTCTCCCTAAACTTGCAGTCTGGCATATCTTTATAGGGCAATTATTTATAAAGCTAGTAGAAGAGACCAGAATGAGAACATACTGAAATAATGCATTTGATGCTGAAGTCCGAACGAAAGGATGAAAGGCAGGCTATCATGGACTGGAGAATTTAGTATCGACAACAGAAAGTGTGAAGGAACAAAACGAGGGCACGGTCTATGCTGTTTACTAAGATGGTGACTTCATTTATTTTTTTTTAAAGATTTCATTTATGTATTTATTTGAGAGAGAGAGAGAGAGAGAGAGAACAAGAGCCGGGGTGGGGGGCACAGATGAAGAGGGAGCAGCAGACTCCCTACTGAACAGGGAGCCCCACACGAGGCTCGATCCTGGAACTCCAGGATCAGGACCTGAGCCAAAGGCAGACTGAGCCACCCAGGTGCCCCCAAAAGGGCAACTTTAAAAAGAGTATCTCAAACAACCTGTTATACCTAAAATAGTTGTTTAATAGAAAATTCTGAACTAAAGCAAAGAATGAAATGGACAAAACTTGAAGTTCAATTTAAAGAAAATCTCTAGAGATAAAACTCCTTAAATGATTAATTTTGAGAAAAACCATCAATGTATGTATCCATGTTTGTGTACGTGTACACACATTTACGTACACAAACACACACACGCAAATGACTAAAGCTGTGAGAGGAAATTAATCTCACAGTTCTATGAACCATCAACTGGAGAACTGAGTGCTGGGGACGTGGTTGAAGTGGGGATCCTGGTCCTGGGGTTCCTACACCCTGTTTCTTCACTGCCCCATTACTGGCCGCTCTTTCTTGGGCAGGGATCAGAGTTAGCACACAGAGCTCTGACACGCAAAGCAAGGTACTGTACTTCCTGAGCTCCGTTCCTTCTGGAATCCTTTCTTTGGCAACTTCCCGCCTGCCCAACCCCTTGGCAGCTATGAGGTAGAAAGTGAGTGCTGGGGAGAAGGCAGAAACTCCAGAAACAGGGTCTGTGGAAAGACAGGATCCTATATACTGATGCTAATAAACTTTACCTAAATTAAAACAATGTATATGATGGGGATAATTAAAAAGCCTGACCCTAGGAGAACTAGGGGGCCTATCTCAAGACCCTGGATAGAGCTTTTGGGGTACTCTTCCATATCCTCAAGACAGCTTCTCGTTTAGAACCTAATTGATACTCAAAGAAGGTGGCGCATCTCAAAGAGAGAAGGTAGGGCTGTGGTCTAGGGAAGCTGTCTGCCGCCCTCACCCCTCCAATCTCTCTTGGGCACCACCCAAAAATGAACTGGACTAAGTCTCTATTTGTAGAAAGGAAGCTATAAACATTACGTAGACATAAAATTTCTCTCAAAGGTGGAAAAAACAACTGGTTCCCGAATCTGAGAAATAAACGACGGTGTTACGATTTTCAAAATTATTCCGGCGGTTCTTGCAAAGCAATCATTACTGTCACGTACATTTGATAATCTGCTGAAAAAGTCACGTTCCCGACAGACGGACTGCTCCTGTTCCACCTCAGGATAAAGGTATCATCAGTGATGCAGACCTCTACATTTTGAGGAGATTTTAGATTTGTTCCTCCTAGAAATCAAGGCAACAAGGAAGAAGACAGTTACATATACACTGTTGGTATTCTTAAAAATGTTACTTTCCGGGGCGCCTGGGTGGCTCAGTGGGTTAAAGCCTCTGCCTTCAGCTCAGGTCATGATCCCCAGGGTCCTGGGATCGAGCCCCGCATCGGGCTCTCTGGTCAGCAGGAAGCCTGCTTCCTCCTCTCTCTCTGCCTACTTGTGATCTCTCTCCCTCTCTGTCAAATAAATAAGTAAAATCTTTAAAAAAAAATGTTACTTTCCCCAACAGCCATGTTATGGAAGCAGCCCAAATGTTCACTGACTGATGAACGGATAAAGAAAATATGTCATATATATATATATACATATATATATATATATTTCATGCATACACACACACATATATGATGGAATATTATTCAGCCACTAAAAGAATGAAATCTTGCCACTTGCGACAACATAGATGGAACTACAGAGTATTATGCTAAGTGAAGTAAGTCAGAGAAAGACAAACACCATATGATCTCACTTATATGTGGAATTTAAGAAGCAAAACAAATAAGCAAAGGAAAAAAAAAAAAAAAGAGAGAGAGGCAAACCAAGAAACAGACTCCTAACTCTAGAGAACAAACTGAAGGTCACCAGAGGGCTGGGGGTGGGGGGATGGGGAAATGGGTGGAGAGGGTTAAAGACTACACTCATCATGCTGGAAAGAAAAAAAAAAAAAAGACCTTCCACCAGCAAAAGATTACAACTTGCTGAAAGCTCAGATGACAGGTGGCATTTTTTAGCAATTAAGATTAAAAAAAAAAAAGAGAGAGAAAAAGTAGTCTCTGTATAAAAATTGTCTTGATCTTAGAAGTGCTGTAAAGGATACAAGGTTCAACTGTTAATGGCCTCAGTTTGGTTTCACATCCTGTATATATGCTTCATATATTCTTTTTTTTTTTTTTTAAAGATTTTATTTATTTATTTGACAGACAGAGATTACAAGTAGGCAAGAGAGGCAGGCAGGGAGAGAGAGGAGGAAGCAGGCTCTCCGAGGAGCAGAGAGCCCGATGTGGGGCTCAATCCCAGGACCGTGGGATTATGACCCGAGCCGAAAGCAGAGGCTTTAACCCACTGAGCCACCCAGGCGCCCCATATGCTTCATATATTCTGATACAGAATGGAGCAGCTGTGATTTCAAAGTTAACAGCTAGTCACAGAAACCAAATGTATTCACATGACAAAATCGAAAGACAGAGCTATGAATGTTTATCATGTCAGCCAAGCCCTACAGGAACTCGGAAAGGTTTTCATATCGAGCCTGAACCCTTCTGTTTACTTTTAAGGATTTCCGTCTAGAGATCTATTATTTCTTACACTTCTAGTAGGAATCTTCCCCGAGTTGGATGTCCTCTCTTCTTATTTTTCCCTTTTGGCCCCTCTAACCTGTTTCTTCCTCTCTGATTACCCAAATACTTCAAGACCCAGCTCAAGTCTGACTCCTTACAGAAAACCTTCCTTTAACACTGCGGCTCACGCTAACCTTGCTCTATCATTACATGCTGGACCACGGATCCCTACTGGTCAATTTCACACTGAAGCAGATGCACTCAGCACAATACCTGACATCTAGGAGGATCTCAAAACTTGCTGAATGAAGATATTTCAAAAGACAGCCAACTGCTTCTTGCATTAAACACAGATCCCTATTCAGATGCCAAGTTCCTTAAGGGCAGGGTCTATACAGTGGCTTACTCAAATCTGCATTTTTCAGAGGACTCAGCATAGTGCTGCGTTCACAGAAGTTTCTTCAACAGCACCAAGCACTGATCTCTCACTGAGATGAGCTAAAATTTTTAAAAGGTCAGCTTTTAACTTTATTTCTGGTTCCTATAATATTTCTAGCCTTTACTTCTGCCTTGGGGCAAGCATGGTAACTTCTGGCTGACTTTCTACCATAGAAGTCCTTACGTAGAACTTACTTTATTGGGACTGTCTCCTCTAGTCTCCAGCTAGAGATATGGTATGAAGTCCAAAGGGGAAGAGCTGAGAAAACATCTTCCAAATTTTTTTTCTTTTTTTAAATCTGGGGAGCTCCTCCTTGAGTCTCCCCACCCTCAATTTTCTTCTTTGCATGTATTTTCTCTGGGACTTCATCACAAAGGACAATACCTTTCCTTATTCCACTCCTCCCTCTAAACTTAATTTTCATCCCATTTATTGGGATTTTATAGATTGTATGCAGCCAAAGGGAAGTTGACTGGATTTACAGGAACCAACAAAAGATCTGAGGGCATTTGTAGTCTCTGGTCTAGACTAGCCTAATCTCACTAACTGTGGCCCTTGAGACAGGGAGAAGAAATTTGATGGGGTCCAGACAGGGATTTCCTCTGGGCTGCATCCTTCCTCTGCTAGAGGATGGAGACACTGCAGCTGGGACATCTTAGCATTTGGAAGACCAAGCAATATCCTTTTGAAAACCATCTATTTCACCTTTGTAGTGTGAAAGATCTATAAATGGGCACTTAATCCAGTTGCTTCCAGCCCTTCACATTCTTTTTTTTTTTAAGATTTTATTTATTTGACAGACAGAGATCACAAGTGGGCAGAGAGGCAGGCAGAGAGAGGAGGAAGCAGGCTCTCCGCTGAGCAGAGAGCCCAATGCGGGACTCGATCCCAGGACCCTGGGATCATGACCTGAGCTGAAGGCAGAGGCTTTTAACGCACTGAACCACCCAGGAGCCCCCAGCCTTTCACATTCTTAATGGATGATCAGGAACGATTTACTATCTTTTTAAGTCTGACATAAATCCAAACACATACATCCATACAAATAATAAATTTCCTCCCATATTTTGGGTAATTTTCTTAGGCTAGGGTCCCAGAACTGAACTGACTAGGTTTAAAAGTATGAATATTTTAATGACTTTGAAAGAGAGCAACACTAGCATCTCTAGTTTGGCTTAAAATTTTATTGAGTTTTGACCATTTTACTGTTCCATAGAGGAAAAAAGTACGTTGGTTAACTGAAAGGTAACCAGGCGCTTAACAAATATTGATGGAGAATTGAGAATTTAAATTGTTTAACCTTTAGGAAAACAGACTACTCTTAAGCCCAGGGCTCTGCAGCCTGGTTCCCAGGGTTTAATTTCCCATTTGGCCACTGTCGAGCTGCATGGCCAAGCTATTCAGTGTCTCAGTTTGCTCTACAGTAACATGAGCATAATAGCTGTAGCTTTGTACTGAAAACTACATGAGTTTATACCTTTAAAACACCTAGAGAATTGCCTGGCACTTAGTTAAGAGTCTAATAAATGCTAGCTGTGTATAAAGTTTATCTTAGCAGCTCTCCCCTAATTTAGATTAAAATAAGGATCTTAATGGACATCCTCTTGGAATGCTACTTTTATGTGAAAATTCTGGGGAAGTTCTTTTTATATCACTGCACGATGAGCTGAATACAAGAATTTCAAGAACAAAAGACTTAAGAGAAATTACCGCGAGTTATACCAGGACCATAGTGCTCATATACTATATATATTATATTCATGGATGGGTTTGAGAAATAGGGCACCATTGTACCGTATGGGGGTACGGCTTTCTAAGCACACAGTTAAGGACTTTGGACCTACTAGGTGGCCTCACTGACCCCTTGGATTCCTGCCCTTCGGTGCTGGTCCCTCTTTCTCTTTGGGTACCCCTCCTCACTACGAAGTCAACCTTGTAATAGGTGCCATTCCCCCGATGCGTCCCCATTAAGTATTAATAAAGGCAGCAAACTAGCCTGGTGGTCCCGGCCTCTCTATTTTGGTTGCGTATTTTTCTGTTATTATTACTTTTTATTAGACTGTACGAATCTCGAGGGCAGCGAAATTCTTGCAATCTTTATCCCCCTCCCACGTGGGGCTGAATAACTGTTTCCCTAAACTGAGACAATGTTTCAGGAACACCAACACGATTCGCCGCGGACGCCTTGTTTATCACTTAAGGGTCCAGCCCGGCGACCGGCTTCTTCGAAGAGAAACAAAGCTGGCAGGAAGGCTCTGGCTCCCCCCGCACCCCGGCGGTGGAAGCCCACAGAGCCGGCGGCGAGGGCGTGCCCCGCCCGGGGACGGGTATGCCGGCCCCCAGGCAAGCGGCGAGGAGGGATGCTTTGGAACACCGCGGCTTCCAGATTTCCGATCCGAGCGCCGAGACCCCGCACTGACCGAGGTCCCCCGGACAGCACGCCAGCTTCCCGGGGCCGAGGCTTCCACCGCCCCCACCGCCCAGACTCTCGCCCCGCCCCCGGCCTGCGCCTCGACCCCTCGTCGCTCACCTGCGGCTGCCGGCAGCATCCACGGCACCCCAGCGACCAACACCAGGGTCGTCGCGCCCAGGAGGGCGAGCATCGTCCGCGGGCCACCGCCGGCCAAGGAAGTCACATCCTCGGTCACTTCGCGCAGCGCCGAACTACGCGAGGCAAGCGGGGGAGCGAGGCGGAGCCCCCCTGCCTCCGCCCCGTCCCTCCCTTCCCCGCCCCCTCCGCGCTCGCCCCGCCCTTCCGCACTCGCCCCGCCCTTCCGCACTCGCCCCACCTCTCCACGCACGCGCGTCCTCTCCACGCCAGCTTCTCCCCTTCGCGCGCGCGCGCCGCCCTCCGGGTTTAGCGTGCCCGTGCGCTCCTGGTGGGAGGGCGGTAGTCTGCGCATGCGCGCTTGGAAGTGGGGTGTCTGTCCCGCGGTCCTTCTCGCTCCTCCTTTTTACCGCCAGTGACCGCCCATGGCGGTCCACCCTCTCTTTCCGGAAAGGCTACGCCTCACAGGAGGCCTTGACCCAAACGGGAACGCGGCGTGTGCTGGCTCAGGCCTTGCGGCGGTGGAGTCACCCAACGCCTGCCCTCCGATCGCGGCGGAGGTCGGGCGCTGCCGGCTCCCGCTCTCCCCCTCCCGGTCGCGGAGGCCGTGGGACGCGGTGTCGGGGCTGCCAGCTTAGGGGAGGCAGGAAGGAGGAAGCTGCCGAGGCGACCAGGCGGTTTTCTGTGTGCAGAGCGCTGTGAGCGAGGGGCAGGGGTGCCCAGAGTTAAGCCCGCAAGCGTCGAGCGCTCGTTTTCGGGCAAGGGGCTCCCGGGACCCTTGGAGAAAGTCGTGACGGCGTCGGGGCTTGGGAAGGTCTCCGGAACCCCGGTCTCTAAGCAGTTTTGATCGCTTACCCTTATCAGTAAACAAGTTGGGTCCACCATTCAACTCGTTATTTAAACGCTTCGATAATACATGGTCTATTCTTAAAATGTGCAAAACGAAAAATATAAAGGATGAGAGATGAAATGATCATGCTTAGCTGTTAATTACAACTAAACCATATTAATTATCAATTATGTGATGAAATGAATATTTGTAGAGAACAATGCCCTTGGATTTCGCCTTATAAACAACTTTGAGGTTTAATTTCTATACCATGAAATTCACCCATTTTAAGTGAAAAATGATTTTTAGTAAATTAATCAGTGTTAGGCCTCATTATTTTTATTTTTATTTTTTTTAACTTTAGAAAGCCAGAGCAGGTGTTAAGGGTTGGGGTGGGGGGGCTGTGGAGGAAGGGGCAGACATACAGGAAGAGAGCATCTAAAGCAGGCTCAACAGCGCAGAGCCCAGTGGAGGGGCTTCATCTCAGGACTCTGAGATCATGACCTGAGCCAAAATCGGGAGTAAACTCTTAACGGACTGGGCCACCGAGGTGCCCCAGGCTTCGTATTTTCTTAAGCCTTGGCTTATTACTTTGTCAGTCAAGAATTTTAGGTTTGACTTTGGGTTTGCCAGTGTTTTAACAATGTCATAGATGGAAAAATATCCCATGAGAATATGTGGGTCCAAATGGAAAAAGGAAATTCCTTGTTGCACTTACTTAATCATACTTATTTTTAAAAGACTTTCCAACAACTTTTTGACTTAAGGGTTTTTTTTTTTTTTAAAGATTTTATTTATTTGACAGACAGAGATCACAAGTAGGCAGAGAGGCAGGCAGAGAGAGAGAGGGGGAAGCAGGCTCCCTGCTGAGCAGAGAGCCCGATGCGGGGTGGGGGGGGTGGGGGGGTGGGGGGGGGGGGGGGTGGTGGATCCCAGGATCGGGGGATGATGACCTGAGCCAAAGCCAGAGGCTTTAACCCACTGAGCCACCCAGGCCCCCTTACAAACTAGTTGAAATAGGTTGTACTTTTGTATTTAGAACAATGGGCCCAAAATATTTCAGGGACTGAAACTTTCCACTTGAAATATTTAAAAATATGTTGGCAGTCCCCCCACCCCTCCATGGGAAGCAAGAGTTTTTTTTGTTGTTTGTTTTTTTTTTGTTTTTTTTTTTTTTACAGATGCACACAGCATTTTTGGCAACAAAAATTACATCCACATGGAAATAATCCAAATGTATTTTAAAATGCAAGAGTTATGTATAGTATATGTCTCTCTCTCTCTATATTTATCTTCATTTGTTCATTAAAGCAGCTTTAAAGGATTTTATGGTACATTTTTTTTCAATGCTGCCACATAACATGCTAGTGTTACCCAGTTGCTACAGAGGTTAGTAAATATCTTGTTAAAAAAAATAAGTCATCTTTAAGTTCATAGCATTTGTACAGCACAGAAGATTTTCATGGTCTTTCCCCATCTTAATAAAATACATTGTAAGTAAAAGTTTCAATTTATTTGCTGTAATGGTTTGTGGATAAAACATGAGTTAATTTCCCCTGTGGTACTGCCTTTGTAATCTTAACTCAGAACCTGCCCCCCACTCCCTTTATTCATGGCAAAATGATTAATCAGAGGTTATAGTTGGAGTTTTCCATAAAATATGTTCTTTTTAACTCTTCATTTTGAAATACTTTCAAATTTACCAAAAAGTTGCAAAAATAATAGAACTCTATACCCTTTGTTCAGATTCCCCAAATAGTTAATATCTTGCCACATGTGTACTCTCTACTTCAAATGAAATATTTCTGTCCACATTTATACAGTTCCCCCGAACTTCTTCAGCTTTTTTTGATTTGGAGCTTTTACCTGCCTTTGGTCTTTCACAACACTGCCCCCCCCTTTTTTTAATACAGTCCAATTATTTTATGGAATGCTACTTAATTTGGGCTTGTCTGATGCTGGTCATGATTAGATTCAGATTACATTACGTATTCCTGGCTAGAATACTGCATAAATTATGTGGTGTTCCCAGATATCTCACTTGTAGTCACCCTTAGCCCCTCCTTGGTAATGCTAATTTTGATCCGATGGTCAAGGTGTTATCCAATTTCTCCATTGTATAGCTGCTATTTTTTCCCCTTGCAGCTAATCTGTGGAGAGATGCTCTGAGATCTTGCAAATTACCCTGCTCTTTATCAAATTTTCACATCTAGAATTAGCATCCGTTAGTGATCCCTGTCTGAAACAGTCTACTTTGGTGGCTGTGAAATGGTAATTTTACAATCCTGCTTCTCCAAAAAGAACTATTGGTCGACATAGGATATGAAAGAGCTTTCTCTTCTTTCCATTTAATATTAGTAAGGACTCATAGATTCTTACTGTATTCAGTTGGTTATAGTCCATTGCTATCCTTTTTTTTCAAAAATATTTATTTCACAGAGAGAGAAATCACAAGCAGGCAGAGGGAGAGGGGAAAGCAGGCTCCCCTCTGAGCAGAGAGCCCGACTCGGGGCTCGATTCCAGGACCCTGGGATCATGACCCAAGCCGAAGGCAGAAGCTTAATCCACTGAGCCACCCAGGTGCCCCAGTCCATTGCTATCCTTATTTAAATTTTTTAAATTAATGGATTTTACTTTTTAGGGCAGTTTTACATTTAGAGCTAGACTGAACAGAAAGTACAGATAGTTCTCAGATACTCCCTTTCGGTCCCACCCCCACAGTCTCTCCAATTTCCCTGTTGTTAACATCTTGTATTTGTATTGTATACTTGTTATAATTAATGATTCCATACTGATACATTATTATTAACTAGAGTCCACAGGTTACATTAGGGTTCATTTTTTTGGTAGTCTGGTTCTATGGGTTTTTCTAAATGCACAATGTCACTTACTCACCAGTACAATATCATACAGTTTTACTGCTTTCAAAACCCCCCTTAATGTGCAAATCGTTCTAGTTTTGGCCAGTGAGAGTTATTTCAAGCTGGTTCTTGTTCTTTCTGATATATCCTATCTTTTTTTTTTTCTTTAAGCATTTCCAGCATAAGATGTTCTAGGGTCATCTTAGACTTTTCTTGACTCAGCCCTGAAATCAGCCATTTCTCCAAGGAGCCTTGGTTTCTTTTAGTGGGAAATAGTATTTAGAAACAAACATCTGGGCACTAAAACTTTTTGTTTTAATTAAAGCAGTAAGTTAGTGTTGCATGTGTATCTTTGTCTCTCTCTTGGTTGGCTAACAAAGTCATTCCTTGCGTATTTCACATTGGAAAAGCCCTTCTTAGGAACAGCTGCCTTTGTATCTTGTTGCCTTGGAGTTTTACGGCAAACTTCCCCCACTGTGAAGGTTAACTGATTTCTTCAAATCTACAGCTAATAGCATTTGCTGACAAAGGAATATGCTTAGTTTATCATCACACACAGGGGCAAGCAGAACAAATATTTCCCCACGACATGCGGCGTCAGAACCCCTCCTGCTTCTGTAAGCAACTCCTCTCTAGGGATGGCTTTCCACTGATTATCTTTCTCTTCCCCCATGACTTCATCTTCTCTCTTTGGTTCCTTTTCATCAACAATGAAACACCCTCAAGTCTCTCCCGTCTTAAAAAGGCATAGCCATTGCTCTGTCCAGAAGCGGTCCTTTGTCCTACCACTCACCACCAGATTTAACTATATTCATCCATACCTATCCGTATTTCTTCATTGCCCGTGTATTCTCAGCCCACTGAGTCTGGCTCTCAGTCCCTCCCGTTGATTGGGCTTCCCCCATTCTCGCCAAGATCACCAGCTAATTTCTAGGATTCAAACCCATTCGATTCTGTAGCCTTTGTCATACTTGAGTTCTCAAAATCATTTAGTATATTTCATTTCCTGTCCTCCCCCACTTTTAAAAAAGGTTTTATTTATTTATTTTAGAGAGGAGAGAGAGAGAGAGAGTGAGAGCATGACCTGGAGGTAGAGAGGGGATGAGAATATGAAGCAGACTCCTTGCTGAGGGCAGAGTGGGACAAGGGGGTTAGATCCCATGACTGTGAGATCACCACCTGGGGCAAAACAATGTGTCAGCCACTTAACCAAGTGAGCCACCCAGGCACTGCCCACCCCCATTCTCTAATTCTTGGGGGTCTCATGATTTCTGTCATTTCCCTTTCCTTCTAATCCTCTGGCCGTTCTTCTCAACTTCCAATACAAACCCACGCCACTGTTTGCCTCTGAAACATTGGTGTCGCTTCCTGCCTTGTCCTACCCCCTTTCTTCTCACTTTAAGTGATATCCCCTCATGGTCTCCTCCCCTGTATGAGTTCATTAGCTATCAATTTTGCTGGTGGCTCCCCAAATTGTCTTTGACCTAGATCTGGCATCTGATATCCAGATTTTACATCCACCAATGTGCTGAAAATATTCCCCAATTATTTTGCTCCCCACATGAGGAGTCCAGTTCCAGGAGAAAATACTATGTATGATCTGTCAGTCCCGACCACGAGCAGTTCCAAAGCTTTGCCTGGCAGGTGTCACGGGGGAAACTGCCCTCTCCACCCCAGACTTGGTGCACAGCTGCTGATTCACAGCCCTCCCTGGAGCTTTCCAGGTCTAAAGGGAAATTGGCTCCCGGTACACGGAAGGTGGGGAGAGATCCACAAAAGAGGAAGACCACCCCTGATTGGTAGGTGGTAGTTTTAATAACAAGAGGGAATTTATACATGAGGCTTGTCTCGGGAGGAAGCAGGATGAATGGATACCTGCACCCACCCTAACACCAAATCTTAAAAGCAGATAAAGAGGCCCTAACTGGGTTCAGCCATGTACACCATGCGGGTATTCTCAACGCTGTATCCCCATCTCAAGGCTGTGTCCTTGGAGCAGCCTCTGGGCGTGGGAAAGGCAAGCAAAACCCACATTCCAAGGACAGGGGAGGGGGTAAGGAGCCTCAGAGTGCCCAGGGGCAGCTCTCAGGACAGTTTTCTACAGGGAACTGTAGACAAAAAGCTTAGGCTGCCCGGGGGCCAGCCATGCTCATAGGCATCTCTGTGTTCCCCACACCTCCAGGCTGACACCCTTTTCTCTACCTTGACTCCCTGCCTTTCCACTCCTAGTCCTTCTCCCTCGACACACCCTGCTGTTGTTCAGGAGCCTTTGGGGATCCCTGTTGGTGAGACAGTTCTCCCCATCTGCTTCACCTATCAGACTTCTCTGAGCAGTTCCATGGGGGAGGGGCCCTGGAGAGCCCGTGCCTCTCTTGCTTGGCTCCAGGGGCCATAAGTGAATCAAGGTTTTGCATTTCCTTTTCAGTTGGGCTCGTGTCCTAGTGGGCTACCTGGACACTCAGAGGGCCCTTCCCATTGGGAAGCCTGTAGTCTCTCTTCGGCTGAAGGAAATGGAGTTTGTGAGTGTTTTGGATCTGTGGGTTTATGGTTTTCATCAAGTTCAGAACATTTTTTACGATGACTTCTTCAAATATTTTTTCTTCTGTGCCCTCTCTTTGTTCTCTTTCCAAATACACATAGGTTATGTTGAAGCTCTGCTGCGGCTCACTGGCATCTTTTTTTGTTTCTTTTCAGTCTTTTTTCTCTCGAGCCTTCATTTTGCATAATTTCTGTTGCTATGTTGTCAAGTCCATTGACCTTTTCCTCTGCCATGTCTAATCTCTGTTAACCCTAACTCAGTATATTTTCCATCTCAGACATTGTGTTTTTCATGTTTGATTTGGGTTGTCATTGTTTTTGTTTTAATACACCTTTCTTGTCTCTCCTTAACATACTAACGCTTTCCTCTACCTTCTGGAACATACAAAATATGGTTTTAATAACTGTTTTCTTTTAAAGATTTTATTTATTTATTTGACAGAGATCACAAGCAGGTAGAGAAGCAGGCAGGGGTGGGGGGAAGCAGATTCCCCACTGAGCAGAGAGTCCGATGCGAGGCTCGATCCCAGGACCCTGAGCTCATGACCTGAGCTGAAGGCAGAGGCTTTAACCCACTGAGCCACCCAGGCACTCCTTAATAACCGTTTTAATGTTCTGGTTTGCTAATTATATTTACTGTTTGTATTGATCTTTTTTTCCTTCTCTGTACGGGTTCTATTTTCCTGCCTCTCTGAGTGCCTGGTGATTTTTGATTGGATGACAGACACTGTAAATTTTATGTTATTGGATGCTAGAAATTTCTGTATTCCTATAAATATGCTTGAGTTTTGTTCTGGGATGTAGTTAGGTCACTTAGAAAGAGTTTTGTCCTTTGGAGGCTTGGTTCTGTTAGGTGATCCCAGAGAAGGGCTTAACATGGGGCTAAATTTGCCCCACTGAAAGACTCCTGAGTACTCTTCCTGATGCCTCATGAATTATGAGGTTTTCCACTCTGGATGGTAAACTATTCCCTGCTTTGTATGAGCCCTAGGGGTTGGTCCCCTTGTTTTTGGGGGGAGTGGCTCTTTCTCTAGCTTCAAGTTTCTTCACAACACATGCTCTAATCAGTACTTAGTGAAATACTTCAGAGAGACCCTTTGTAGACTTCCAGAGTTTTCTCTGGAACAGCATTCTCCTCTCCCTGTCAGATCCAACTGCCTCAGCTGTCTTGGGCTCCTGGTCCCATATCCTCAATTCACAGGGCTCTGGGTTCCTCCTCTCTGTCCTGAGGGCTGGAAATTATCTCCAGGAAGTGAGCTTGGGTATTTACAGGGCTTACTTGTTTATTTTTCTTCTCTCAGTCCTGAACTGTCTATTGTCTAACATCTATCTATCTAAAATATATTTTGTCTTTTTGTTTATTAGTTGTTTAAGGCAGGAAAGTCAATCTGGTCTGTGTTATTCCATCACAGCCAGAAATGGAAGCCCCAATATCGTGCTGTTTTTTAGATACTTTCTCCTCTCCATTTTTTGTGCTTTTTCCTTATTAGTAAAAATTTGTACTTCCAGGATTTACCCTTGATGTCTCTTAATCTGTTCTCTCTAGTTTTTATCTCTTTGTATTTTTTACTCTTGGTTCTGAGGGACTTACTTGACCTCTAGTGAAATTTTTATTTTTGCAATTGCATGCTTAATTTTCAAAAGCACTTTCTTATTCTGTTCTTCTTCTTCTTTTTTAAAGAGAGCACCCTGTCAGGGTACTGGGTGGCTCAGTGGGTTGGGCCTCTGCCTTCGGGTCAGGTCATGATCTCGGGGTCCTGGGATTGAGTCCTGCATCAGGCCTCTGCTCGGCAGGGAGCCTGCTTCCACTCTCTCTCTGCATACTTGTGATCTCTCTCTCTCTCTCTCTCTCTGTCATTAATAAATAAAAATCTTAAAAAAAAAAGATAGCACCCTGTCTTTGTTTTATGGATGCTTTAATATGTCAAATCTTTCAGTACTTGGGTTTTTGTGACATTCTCATCTTTCCAACATTCTATTTCTTCAAGAGGCAATTTGTTCTGTTTGCTTGTTTTTGTCTTTCTCCCTTATGTTTCTCGTTTCTCTCATTGTCTGGTAATCTTTAGGTGTCCATTTATATTTAAACGGTCAAAGCTATTTTTCTTTCCCTTCAAGAGGCACACAAAAAAAATGATTCTTGGGCACCATAACTGATGTATTATTAGTAGGATAAGTTGTTGTGCACTAGAGGCAATACAAGTTTGGGAACCCACAATAGTGGGCTCTTCTCAGTACAAAGGCTGAGACCTTGAGGCAAAAGGGAAACAGTGGTGAGCCACAGGCACCCATCTGTTTCTTACCTCATTTCGATCATTTGCAAGGGTTATTTGTTGCTTTGGGAATGAACCCAAATAAAACTCCATCCTAAGCAGGGACCAAGTCCTCATTGTCCACTTTTCGGGCCTGGAGCAGACTTGCATATACTAATGCTTGGGTGGCCAGTCCATGACAGCTGGCATCCTCTGCTTGTCTGGGTCCAGCAGCCTGCATTTTCAGTGGCAAGCACCTGCACCTTTTTTTGGGCCAGAAGTTCTTAGAAATGATGGGTGGGTGTATAAATATCCTAGCTCCCTGCCCCTTGGCCAGTATATTTCTTTTTTAATTTTAAAAAATATTTTATTTATTTGTTTATTTATTATATGCAATATAATGTATATGCAAATGGGGGGAGAGGAAGAGGGAGAGAAGACCTCAAGCAGACTCTGTTCTGAGCGTGAAGCCCAATGCTGGGCTTGATCTCACGACTCTGAGATTATGACCTGAGCCAAAATGAAGAGTCAGACGCTTAACTGACTGAGCCACCCAGGTGCCCCCGGCCAGTATATTTCTGGGGCATGTGCTACTATTTCCTTGAGCTTTTCCATGGGATTAAGGTTTACTCTCCCACTTTGATACCGACTTGTTGGAAGTTTTCCCTTCCATGTATCACTTCCCTGTGCTTTGGCGCTGTCCTACACCTCCCAGAAAAACTACATGCCCGCAGTTGTCATCTCAGGATCTTAATGGGGGGAGATCCAATGAAGATCAGTGATAATACGGGCCAAAGGTCGACACCCTTCCCATATCTCCTTACACCAAAAGCCCAACTCTTTTCTCTCTAAAAGTTCAATAGAGAGATTGATAAAGAGGAGCAAATTCCCACTTCTGTGCTTCTCAGAATGTGTTCAATCCTGTTATGGCAGGAAAAATTCAGACGCCCAGAATGTGGCAGAGTTGTCTCTTACTTAGACTGTTAAACCACAGTGAACGCAAATCTGCAAGACTAGTTGAAAGGTAGGCTCCAGCTGTCACAAAGAATCTCTTCTGCTGATGTTGGGGTTTCATATCTGTTTATCTTTACCAAAATAAGGTAATTTTTTTTTGCTCCTGCAAAAATCGAAAGCACAATAACCCAGAAATCTTCAGATTTTATACTCAGCAACTCGGGTATATTTTCAGGCAGTGATTCTGACATCGGTGTGCATCAACATCACCTGAGGGCTTGTTAGATTAAACCCCAGTCCTCACCCATAGCGTCGCTGATCCACTTGGTCTAGGTGGGACCAGATTTTGCATTTCTAGTAAGTTTCTGGGCAACTGCTATTGTCCAGGGAACACACTTTAAGAGCACCTGCTTGAAGGAGCTGATGTTCTTCTCCCACCTAGCTTAGATGATTATATCTTACAGTCTTTTCCTTTTGTAGACTCTTCTAATATGATCTAGGTAGTTTTCCATGTAATCGTATTGCCGCTAGTTGAGTCAAGGTCTTTTATTAGTGATGATAGGATATTTAGAGCTTTCTACTTATACAGGCATCCTTGCGCTGGCATATTCTACATTAGCAGTTCTTTTAACCTCGTTAAACATTAGCCTGCTTCATCTAATTTTTAATTTTTATTTTTGCTGTATAACAGTTTTCATATCTGCTCTGGGTTTCAGCAGTGGCTTTACTCTTGTCTTAGTGAAAGTATCCCATCTTCTTGGCATTTGTAAGACTCCTGGTCCTGGTTTGGGAGGGAGGGAAGGGGTAAGGTAGGAGGTGGGCTGAGGGGAGAAGGAAGAGAAAGAAAAGGGTAGGGAGGGCAGCCAGGGTTCCCATATTCCTGGACAAATGCATACCCCAGTGTGTTTCCAGCAGAGAGGCATGGAGGGCTGGGGGAGAGGAGGAGTCCTAGCTCTCCACATCCCCAGCCCACATCCCCAGCCCCCATGAGGGAGCCAGTGCTGGAAGCTGGCTCCAGGTAAACAGAGGAATCCTGGGAATCCAGACAAAACCCCAAAGCCAAGTCCTTTTTTAAAAGGAAAAGTCTTCTTTGCTGTTCACAGGGAGCAATAGAACCCTTTGGTTTTATTCCTTATAGAAGAACAATCTGTCCCTCTCACCCTCCCTTGTTTGTCTGTATTCACAGCGATGTAAACAGCTAGACAGCCTCCCCTACAGTGGGGTTGGTGGTCCCATGCGTCCTGGCCCCAGGTGCCTGTCAGCCGTTGTCTTCCCGCTCTCATTCTTCTGCCCCCTTCTTCTCCCATCTCTCTGCTGGAAACTTCTAGACTGTGCATCCCACGTGTATTTGATGGTTACTTTGAATTCAGCCATTTCACACCCAAAAAGCTTCAGCACATGGGACTGCTCTGGGCAGTCCTCCTTGTACATTGCCCTCCTTGCACATCTCCTGGTCAGACAGCAGGGTCACCAGGCCTCTCTTGAGGACAGTGGGCAGCCTGGGCTGTCTCTGCTGTGATTCCCTGGTGGGGGCGGGCGTGCTGCCCCAGGAGCCCTGGGGGCCAGGCTCATGGTGAAAGTTGCTAGGTTTCCTGCACCAGTGAAGTCCATTTCCATGTGTTTGGTGAACTGCCCATTCACTTTCTCCTCAGTGCGTTCGGTGGAGAGGAGACTGAACCTCACCCCTCCACTTCTTGCTGACCTGACACAGGTTGTCTTTGTACTCGTCAGATGGGCTTCCACCCGAGGCCACGGTCATCGCACTGTGTTCACCAAAGAACACCCAGCTGTGCTTCTAGGCAGTCCAGATGTCTTTCAGCTTGTGGGCCACCGAGAAGATGAAAAGGTACCTGGACGTGTCCACATATCCCCCAAGCGCTTCTGTCAGGTTCTGTTTCAGTGCTAAGCCTTTCTTGGGAGTTCTGGCTAAGGAAACATTCTTGTCACGCTTGGATTAGGGCATTGCCCTGCAGGCAGATGTGGCGGAAGGTGTGTACCTCACTTAATTTAATTTAAACATTTTTAGAGATTTTATTTTTAAGTAATCTCTATACCTAATGTGGGGCTCGGACTTACAACCCCAAGATTAAGAGTCGTGTGCTCTACCGACTGAGCCAGTCAAGTGCCCCTTAATTTAATTTAATTTAATTTAAAGTTTTGTATTGCTTCCCTCCCCCATTTAATTTTAAACGTGGACGTGCAATCTCATTCTTTTTAATTGTAACACTTAATTAGCATATCCAAATGTATCACAAATACAGTGCAGATTCTGTGGAAAGTTATAAGGTTTCTAGTCTTTTGGGACACTTTTTACATACATAAAGTGACAGGCTTTGAAGGAAAAGTTCAGCTCTCTTCCTTAATTACATCTGCATCATATCTCCCAGAACGAAGGAGGTCCCCTGAGGAGTTTCTGGGAAGTTCTGTGGGTACTGATGCCAGGCACGTGTGGAGAGAAGAAAAGGGAAAGTTGTCAGCTGGGAGACCAGCTGTGGAGATCAAGGAGGGCCACCAGGAAAGCCCAACTGTATGGTAGAGACCTGGAGGGTCCAGAACCTGGGCACATCAGAGAGGAGGAGCAGGGAAGCAGGAGCAAGGCTTGGAGGGCAGAGGGCTGGAGAGAAAAGGGGCAAGGGGAGGCAAAAAGCACACCCTGAGCTGGAAGGAACAAAGCAAACATCTCCTAATCATGAAATATGCCCCAGTTTTATGAAATAAGAAACACTGTGGCATTCAGTCGTTGTGTTGAAGAGTGAGATATAAAAAAGAAGGTTAGAGCCTAATTTATATAAAACATCGTTAGGCAGATGGAGCAAGTTCATTATCGCTTGTACCACAGGCGCCATTTTCCATGTAGCTCCTGTTACCAGTCTCCTTAGGTTCATCATAGGGAAGAAGAAGGAGGAGGAGGAGGAGAAGGAGAAGGAGAAGAAGAAGAGGGAGAAGGAGAAACATAGGGCTTTGTGGAGAAATGTTATTTATTTATATATTTACATATTTATTTTAGAGAGAGAGAGCACACTCAAGAGAACGTGCGTGAGTGGGGCTGGGGGTGGTGCGGTGGGGCAGAGGCAGAGGGAGAGAGAGAATCCAAGCAAGCTCCACACTCAGCATGGGGAAAGGAAGAAGCAGATTCCCTGATGAGTGGGGAGCCTGATGGGGCTCGGTCCCATGACTCTGAGATCATGACCTGAGCCAAAATCAAGAACCAGATGCTTAACTGACTGAGCCATCCTGGTGCCCAGAGGTATAATTTTCTTGATGACAAATACACAGTAAGTTATGTTTGTTCTTGGAATTGCTCGATACATTGTAAATGAACACACTTGTGATACCTCCCCAATCTAGGCAATCCATGCATGCCACAGCCACACCAGTGTGTATTTCAAATCACTATTACTATGGGCTTCTTTTGCGAGTCAGAAAGCAGTAGATTCTAGCCTCAGCTTTATCTTTACAAACCTGCTCAAAAGGACATTGCCTGAAATCACCCAAATGTCCCTTGGTGGATGAATGGATGAACAAAATGAGATGTGTGTGTGTGTGTGTGTGTGTGTGTGTGTGTGTATTATTCAGCCACAAAAAGGCATGAAGTTCTGAAATACACTACAATGTAGATGAACCTCTGAAACTCTAGGTGAAGTCAAAGAAGCCAGGTGTAAAAGGTCACAGATATGATTCCCTTCATATGAACTATGCAGAATAAGTCAATCCATAGAGACAGAAGGTAGGCAGTAGTCTCTAGGGACTGGGGTGGGGAATGGGAGTGATTACGTAACGCGTTCTGGTTTTCTTTTGGGGTGATGACAATGGTGGTATTTGAAATAGGTTGTACAACATGGCGAATGTACTAAATGCCACTGAATTGTACACTTTAAAACGGTTAATTTTATGTCATGTGAATTTCCCTTCAGTTAAAAAAAAAGAGAGAGAGACTATTGCCTACGGCCCATCACCCTCCGTCTCCCAGAGCACCTGGGGATGAGTTTCGCAGATGCTGCTTCCAGCACCCCCGACCTCAGAGCAGAGGACGGAAGCCTGACTCAGTAATTAGAGCCCTAATAGGGCAGACAGTTTCTGGTTTGCCGTCCCGCCTGCTGTTCCCTTGCAGTGTGTTCAAAAACTCTCTCCTTTGTTCTGCCTTGTGTGAATTCTTTGCCTGCATCTGTGGACTTCCACCCAACTGGGTTGCCCCACATTTGGTTGTCCCTATCCAACTGGGGGATCCCACATTTGGTGGACCCTGCATGGAGAGCCTTTGCTGCCCCTGGGCTCCCCTGTATTCTCTGGCAATTTCTCCTGACTTTTCCTTGGAGGACCAACTCTAGGGCTCCTGGGGGAACTGACGACCTCCAGCTAAGGTGACTCCTTGGTGAGGACCCAAAGCCCCAGAGGAACCAGCTGGACTGCCCCTGCTGGAAAGCGTGAGGGATGTCCAATTTAGCCCTCAGGAGGGACACTTTTCTTCCTCTCCTTTCTCTCTGTGGCCCTTCAGCAGTCTAACCTTAGTACCTCCGAGACAACTGAAGATCTCTGGCCAGTTCGGTCTGAAGGTCTGAGGGCGAACAGGTTGGACCGTCTGCACCTGTGAGGACAAAAGACCCCTTTCCCTCTGCTTTCTCACTCCATCCCCCAGGTCTGTTCCCAATGTGCACTGCAGCTGGGCAGTGAATCTGCATACCTTAGGGACCTGATTGGGACACTTTCCTGATGCTGGCTGACTCTCAGCCACCTTACCCCCCGAAAGAAAGAAAGAAAGAAAGAAAGAAAGAAAGAAAGAGCCATAATACATAAAGCCTCCTGTGATAAAGACAGAAGCAAAGGGACAAGGACAGAAGAGAGAAAGAAATGAGTGGGGTAGGATCTCAGCCACAAATTCTGCATTTTAGAAGGAATGGAAGAGAATCAACAGGAAAGTGCTTGCATTTCCACTCAGAAGAGAAGAAACCAATGCTGTCAAAGTCCTAGCTATGGGTACAGATATAATTTAACCACAAATTGAACAATGTGAGAAAGGTTATATGTGTGCTGATTCCAAATCAGGTACATATGGTGTCTAAGAATCTGAAGATGGGGAGTCCTAGGATGTAATATACCAACCAGGAAAAGGGACACAGAAGACCTTATCTTTGTATCTGAATTTGCCACTGATTTACTTCATTCATTCATGTATTCAATGAGTAGATCTTAAGCACTTATTAAGTGCTAGGCACTGTTCTAAGGGCTGGGGATCCAGCGGTAAACAAGACACACGCTGTGGTGGGGGGCACTCATCTCATCTGTTGGAGCCCCAAATAGAACAAAAGAAGAGAATTTATTGTGAAAGGCAACATCGGTCTTCCTCTGCACTTGGTCTGAAACCTACACCACCAGCTTTCCCGGGCTTCCAGCTTACAGAGAGCAGACCATGGGGCTTCTCAGCCTCCACGATCATGTGAAGTAATTCCTACAACAAATCTGATTGGTTCTGTTTCTCCAGAGAACTCTGACTAATACAGTAAACAATGAGCATAAGTAAATATGTCACATGACAGATAGCGGTAAGTCTTTGGGGTTTTGAAAAAGTCATTGCAAAATGTCTTATGTTGGTTGCATCACAAACACTTGGGCTCTACATTTAAGATAAGACCTTCAAATAGCACTATCTTTCAAGGAATTATAAGACAAAGAGCACACACAAAAAAATCAAAGCAAAACTGATTGGTTAGAGCCAATCACTTGGGAGGTCCTCAGGTAATGGACAAAAGTCCTTAAAAAGATAAAGAGTTGGGGCGCCTCGGTGGCTCAGTGGGTTGGGCCTCTGCCTTCGGCTCAGGTCATGATCTCAGGGTCCTGGGATTGAGCCCCACATCAGGCTCTCTGCTCAGCAGGGAGCTTGCTTCCCCCTCTCTCTCTCTCTCTGCCTGCCTCTCTGCCTACTTGTGATCTCTGTCTATCAAATGAATAAATAAAATCTTAAAAAAAAAGATAAAGAGTCTATTCCACTTGGACAGAATCCTCTGGGTGGCAGATCCAAGTCTTCTGTCCCTGGTTCTTAATCTTCAACCTTAATCTGTATTGATCACCTAACTGGCCAGCAAAGGTCACTCTGACTCTCCAAGTCAAGCAAATAAAATTGTAATCCAGTCTATAAGTCACAGATCTAAAAGGAAAGAGATGGCACGCTCCAGTGGAGTGACTGGGGAGGGTGGAATGAAGGTACTCTCCTGTAGAGGGATGGGCAGGGTTAAGGGAAACTGAAAAGGAAAAATACAGGAGCGAGAGGTTAGCATGGAGAGCTTATCAGTTCCATGCCTGGAGGAGAAAGGGAGGCACTTACACCACAGGAAGCTAGGGTCAGTGACAGGGTATATGACGTTCTGTTGAGAGACACAGCCAACTCATATAGACTCCTCTGGAAAGGAGCCCACCTCACTGTTCCTCTACCCTCAAATCTCGAGCTTATCCCTCCCACTGATAAAACCCAAGCAAATATGGGGTAAAGGATTCTGTTGATGCATTTTCTACAGTGAGTCTCCCAGAGCATGGAGCAGGGCAGATGAAGGGAGAATGGACTCAAGGAGGCAGAGGGAGGCCTCCAGTGCCCCAGGGAAGCAATATGAAAAAAGAGAGAATAAGAGGAAAAGCAAAGACAATGAAGAAGTAAATTTAGATCCAGGAGACTGGCATTTTTGCAAAAATGTTTTTTAGGGTTCCTCCTGTAAATTTGGTAATCATTGTATGCATGTGTATCAGATTTTTAATATGTTGAAAGCATTTAAAAGGATCTCATGATTTGGCTCATCATTTTCATCAAGCTTTCATTTCGAAGAGCTTAACTGCTTAAGTTTTTATCACTTCCAAGAAGACAATAAAAAGAGTCTACTAGTAAAATGGAAATTACCATCACCCAGAACTTAAATATGGAAGTGGCATCCCATCAGCTTTCTCATATTCTGTTGAGTGACAGGAACCATCTTTACTCAAGAGGAGGGGGTTACTCAAAGGTGTGACTACCAGGAGATGGGGGGCATGGGTGCTCTTCTTAGTCTGCCCGTCACAGGTGGATGGGAGCACAGACTCTGAAGCCAGCTCACTTAGGTTCCAACCGTGACTTGACTCTGTCATTTCTTCCTTGTGTGATCTTAGGTGAGTTACTTACTCTCTCTGTACTTCAGTTTCAACTTTTGAAAAATGAGGCAAATAATAGTACCTGCTTCATAGGATTGTTGTGGGAATTAAATAAAAATGGGCAAATGCATAAAACAGGGCCTGTGCATAGCTATTGCTTCACAGGGATTGGCTATTCTGCTGCCCCACTGGGGCAGGTGTGCAGTGCGGCTCCCAAAGGAAGGGGAGTCACAGCTATACTGGGATCTCTATTCTTGTGGAATTGTTCAATCCAGCCTTGAGACTGTCCATGCCATGATTTTTCCTGCTCAGAGGCTTTACTTCCATTGGTAAGTCTTCTGGGTATATTTTCAGTCCTGAACCAAGGCAATTAATCTGGGCTCAGAAAGTGCTAGCCCACTAGTAGGTGACTGTTTCATGAAGAGTTCTAATGGGTGTGGCCACAAAGGCATTGTTGGGGGTCTGCTTGGTCTAGACAGGAGCCAGGAGAAAGCAGCCAGGAGACATGTGAACTTGACTCAGGAAGAAAATCCCATGGAGTCTCCATTGCTTGAGATGAATTGTTCTTTTTTTTTTTCTTTCTTTTCTTTTTCAGGGAAGTGGCTTGGCTCGAGCATCGTCTGAACCACCGTGTCCAGGATACAAGACAGCTCGCTCGCAGATGTCCGTTGCAGAGGAGAGGGCGGCATGAGTTCCGTACAGTGAACTGGGACATCCTGCTCTCCCTCCCCGTTTTAAGCACTAAAAGGAGGTTATATCTGGTCGGGATAAAACAATGGAGGCTTGGGGTGCTTGGGTGCTCAGTCAATCCAGCGTCTGCCTTTAGCTCAGGTCGTGATCCCGGGATCCTGTGATCAAGTCCCGCATTGGGCTCCCTGCTCAGGGTGGAGTTGGCTTGGGGTTCTCTCCGTCTCCCTCTGTCCCTTCCACTCATTCTCTATCTCTCTCAAATAAATACACAGAATCATAAAAAAAAAAACATACAGACAAAAAAGGGATGGAGGCTTTCACTGAAGCGTCATTTTCCTGTGGCTGCGTTAGGACATTACAGCACATTGTGTGGTTTAAAATGATGACATTTATTCGTGTGTCTGTTGGCCATCTGTATGTCTTTTCTGGAAATATGCCTGTTGAGGTCCTCTGCCCAGTCTTAATCAGATTATTTGTTTTGCCACTCTTGAGTTGCGTAAATTACTCATATATTTTGGATATTAGCTATCTAAGATTTATTCTTGAATAGGACAAAACGATGTAATACAGTGAGCCTGTCTTGAGCAAACAACCAATCACAGTGAGTCTTGAGATGTACCATCTATAATTCTGCCTCCCCAGGGCATCTAAAGTAGTTCTTTAAAAAATTATTTTATTTATTTATTTATAGCATGAGCAGGGATGAAGGGGCAAAGGAAGAGGGAGAAAGAATCTCAAGCAGGCTCCACATCCAGAGTGGAGCCTAATGCAGGTCTTGAACTCATGACCGACCCTGAGATCATGGCATGAGCTGAAATCAAGGGTCCAATGTTTAACTGACTGAGCCACCCAGACATTCTTAAAATAGCCTTATGGACACCCACCAAGTTAGGGTGGGAAGTCTCCTTAATACCATTGATCCAGCTCAGACAGCAATCTAATTCAACCCTGAGTGATCACTTTCATGCTGGAAGAAAACCATCACCTCCTGAGATAGCTTCTTCCCTCTTAGACCAAAGGGATGGGTGAAAATGCCTGCCTTGCAGAAGCTGAGCTCTTTCTCCTCAAGCCCAGCTGCACTGTTCTTCCTTCTCACTAGTCCTCCAGGAAATAGCCACAGGAAGGTTGGCCCCATCATATCTCGACTTCCTTTAAAAACATCCCTATCCTGGGGCACCTGGGTGGCTCAGTGGGTTAAGCCTCTGCCTTCGGCTCAAGTCATGATCTCAGGGTCTGGGATCGAGCCCCACATCAACATTCTCTCTCTCTGCCTGCCTCTCTGCCTGCTTATGATCTCTCTCTGTCAAATGAATAAATAAAAATCTTAAAAAATATATTAAAACAAAACAAAACAAAACAAAAATCGCTATCCTGCTACCTTTTCCACAATGTGTGCCAGGTTTTCATGGTGGTACCTGGACCGAAATGTAGTTTTCTATGTATGATCTGACACTGGTCCTGGACCCTTAAATTTTCCTCTTCCTTTTTTTTTTTTCCAAATTTTTATTTTGAAGTAATTTAAAGCCTATAGAGAAGTTGTGAGAATCATACAAAGAACTCCTTTATGTCTTTAACCCGGGTGCTCCGCTTGGCACTTGATGTTTCTCTAGAAAACAGGGTGGGTCGATGGCAAGCCCTTGGGGGGCTCGGGAGATGGTTCTTGTGGCCTGTGTGCTGGGATCTGGAGAATGCAGGCAGAAGTTACCTAGTTTTCTAGGACACAGCTTGACACACCGTCACCACAGGCCCAATCTGACGTCACATACACTCTCCAGCTCATTTTCAATTCCTGCCTTCTTCTCTGTGGCACTCAGCCATGAGAAACCTCAGTTCAATAAATAGCCCCTGCTGAGGTATCTTGTTAGTGTTAGCCCACCACCACTTGCCAAAAGTCTTATTGAATGTCTCATTTAATACACTCATCACTCATCTCAGCTTTGTCTTATCTACAGATTTGAAAGGAATGGCTTCCAGAACTTAATTGTATTTGTTAATTCCTTATGCTGTGTGACATCATTAACTATTTGGTTTTTTGGCCACAATTTCTTCTTTAAAAAAAAAAAAAGGAAAAAAGGTTTTTTGGGGCGCCTTTGTGGCTCAGTGGGTTAGGGTCTCTGCCTTCGGCTCAGGTCATGATCTCCGGGTCCTGGGATCGAGCCCCGCATCAGGCTCTCTGCTCGGCGGGGAGCCTGCTTCTCCCTCTCTCTCTGCCTGCCTCTCTGCCTACTTGTGATCTCTGTCTGTCAAATAAATAAATAAAATCTTTAAAAAAAAGATTTTTATTTATCTAAGAGAGAGAGAGAGAGCAAGTGGGGGGAGCGAGAGGGACAAACAGACTCCCTGCTGAGCATGGAGCCTGATTTGGGGGGGTTGGGTTGTGGTGGTGGGAGGGCTCTATCCCATGACACTGAGGTCATGACCTGAGCTGAAATCAAGAATCAGATGCTTAACCGACTGAGCCACCCAGATGCCCCGGCCACAGTTGCTTCTAACTATATTATTGCCTAGGCTAGTTCCTCTTCTTTTCCACATGGCTATCACTAAATCACTATTACATTCCTTGACTGGCATCTGTATTCATGGGTCTTTTCCAAACAAGGATCTTATCATCAAATGTTGAAAAATGGTCTGTGCTATATTCCCCCTCTGGGAATATATAGACATAATATGCTTTGAAAAGTCCTGCAGTAACAATATGTGGTCAAACTAATTTTGTTTAACTGACTGCTTCCCCAGTTCCTCGATCATCAATCTTCTTTTTATGGTCACCATTTTGAGGAACCCTACTGTTATGGAAAACACCGTGAAGGAGAAGCTAGTCTGTAAGAATTCACTAATTCACTATAAGGGCATTTAGGGCCCACGACAATACTCCAGGGTAATGTCTTTATCTCAAGAACCTAAACGTAATCCCATCTTCAAAGACCCCCCCCCCCCAAATAAGGTCACTTTCACAGGTTCCAGGGATTAGGACCCGGATATCTTTGATCAAGGGTGGGAGGGAGGCGGAGGGAGCATTTTTCAGCCTACCACATTATTTCCATCCTACTGCCTGATTAATTCCATGATGTAATTAATACATGATGCTTTTGTGGACTAAGAGGAGAAACATAGCCTCCATGATGGCCTAGTCATGGAAAGGCTGAGAGGTGCAGAAATCATAGACTGTAAGAAAGCCAGTTGTAATGTTTTAGTCTAAATTAAGGCTTCTACTGAGGCACTGTGGTAAGGAAGAGGTGCTAAGAATTGAAATTCTGACTATATAGTAACATGTAAAGGAGAAGGAGGAATGTCATAAATAAATGTTTGCCCACTAAGGTTTTTTGAGCCCAGACTCAAAGAGGATCCATTCTAAAGATTCTAAGTGGGCACACAGCCAAAGGCAATTGTTTTAAAGTGGCTAGAACCTTCAAACAAGAGTGTTAAGGGAGACTGCAGCACCAGAATGAGTCAAGAGTCTTCTATGAGCTCTTGAGAAACAAGAAGAACAAAGAGGGGCAAGCCCATTGTTCTGGGTAGAAGGTGTATTGTAAGTGGAGACCCAACAGGAAGCAGAACTATTCACCTGCTATTTCTACTTCTGGCTCACCATCACAGAGAGCAGGTCAGACAGGAAAGGACAGATGGGACTACGTGCTTCCAGGCAAGTCAAAGCCAGAGATGGGTGTTGCGAAGGGGCTGTTGGAATGAGCCCCCTCCGAGACTAGAAGACTTTGCAGACCCACGTGCCGAGCCAGCTCCTGTGATTCATCTGAGAAATGTGGGGATGTGGGGGCTCCTGGAGAAGGGCTGGTGTGGAGGCTGGGGTGGTAAGGACAAAGGAAACTGCAGATCAGGGTCCTCATTTCATTAAATTCTCTGGTTTGCTGCATAATGCAGAGAATCCATTAACCATGGCCCAGAGAATAAGTTTGAGTTTAGAGAGACTTGCTGGAGATGGAGACTTTGAGTTGAGAAAGCACTCATGAGATTTATCCAACACTGATATATTAAGCCAGCTGGCCAGCCAGCCACGCTCGTCTTTCAGTGTTTATCCTCTACCCTTTCCAAGGAAAATCAAGAGTGTACATCTCTTGAATCCAGTGAATTCAGTTTTGGGGACTCCCTCCTGCTCTTCCCCCTCCCTTGTTTCTAGAAGCCCACCTGGACACATCCTTTTGCATACCCCTCCACTCCTCACTTTCCCCCTAAATGAGGCCAATGAAGACACAGAGCTCATGAAGGGAAATACTGACAGCTCTGGACCAACCAAAGGGCTGGCAACAGAACTTCTAAGAGGCAAAAGAATAATTAAAGCATTACCTTGGGAAGGGGGAGCAAATAAATGTAAAGCTTTGCCAAGAAATATTTCTCCATCTCATAGTGTTGTCAAGGTCATTAATGGACTGAGGAAAATGGGCCTTAAAGAATAGAGAACTTGAAATTGGGAGAAGTTCCATCCTGTTAAAAAGAAAACCATAGGCCCCAGATGGTGTCACTTTGAATGAGTTGCCAAACTGGGGTTTAATACCTGATCTAATTGTGGTTCCAGCCTTCCCCAGAAATGTAGTCTTAACTGGTCAGGAATTTTTCTATCAGGACCAAGGAGTCTGCCACAAGGGCCCTCTCCATCCTCCAAAGGGAGATGAGGTCATCTGCATGGTAAGCTCCCTTGCCTCTCCCCCAAAGGAAAATCCTTACCTGGAACAATCCTTTTTGTTTGCTAATAAATTTCTTGTGTCCACCCTCCTACAAAACTTTCCATTTTGTGAAGCTCCTCTTCTTGCTAGATGGGAAACTGTCTGATTCAGGAATCATTTAATAAAGCCAATTGGACCTTTAAAATTTGCTCAGTTGAATTTTTGTTATTTAACACAACTTTGTGGTTCAAAGTGCTGGGGAAACAAGGGTGAGACCAGAGTGTGGTTCTGCCACTCTAATAATTAACAGAGGGGACAGATACTAAGGACATGTTGCCAAACTAACATGAGTTTGCTCCTTGGTTTCATAGGTAGAGACCATGTCGGGTTGAGTCGTCACACAAAGGACACTTTATCTGCAGCAAATAAGGAGATCACGGGGAATAACTTCCAAAGCTGTGACTCCCTGAGTAAGGGTCAGTGGGTTTCTTTTATTTGGGGTTAAGATGAATACTCAGAAAAGGGGGTTTTGTCATCGTGTGTAAAAGCGGGCATAAAGGTCCACAAATGTGCTTAGAAAACACGCCTAGACATGTGTCCTATGTTATGTGAATGAAGCCTGGGCTCCTTTTTGGGTGGGGATTCTAACATTATAATGAGGTGGAGGTAACTGAGACTCTCCCTGGTCCATCTGTGCAAGTGTGAGCCAGTGGTTGAGCTCAACATAGTGGGCCACTGGAGCTCTTCTTGTGTGCCTCTCCAAGATGAAGTTACCATTCCCGTGAAGAAGGGGAGGGCAGTCAGTGGGGGTCTTGCTGGTAATAGGTTTAACCTCATTAACCCTATGAGGCACAGTTTCAGAGAGACTTAGAAAGTGTGAAACTGCTTTAGAAAACAGTCTGGCAGTTCATCAAACAGCCAAACAGAAAATTATCATATGACCCAGCAATTCCGCTCTTCCATATCTACCCGAGAGCTCAGAAAACACATGTTCACACAAAAACCTATACACAAAGGTTCACAGTGGCTTTATTCATGGGGGTCAAAAAGTGGAAGTGACTCCCATGTTCACCAGCTGGTGAATGGATAAGCACCATGTGGTCTATCCATATAATAAATGGTGACAAAGCAATAAACAGCAATAAAGACAAATGAAGCATGGCTACACACTGTATGGCATGGGTGACTCTTAGGAACATTCTGTTAAATGAAAGAAGCCAGTCACGGGGTGCCTGCATGGTTCAGTTGGTTAAGCCCCTGGCTTCTGCCCAGGTCATGATCTCGGGGTCCTGGGATTGAGCCCCACATTAAGGCTCTGTGCTCAGTGTGGAGTCTGCTGGTCCCTCTCCTTCTGTCCCTTGCCCCACTCATGCTGTCTCTGTCTCTGTCTCAAATAAATAAATAAAATCTTAAAAAAAAAAACCAAAAACCAGTCACGAAGGCTTACAGACTGTACGGATTCCACATATGTTAAATGTTACAGAACAGGAAGATCCACTGACCTCTAAAGCAGATTAGTAGTTCTCAAGGGCTGAAAGGGGAGGGAGGAATGGGAGGGACTGCTAAATGGGTAGAGAACCTCTTTTTGGGGAGATGAAAATGTTCCTCAAGTGGATAGTGGTGACAGCTGCCCGACTTTGTGAATATGCTGAAAACGTTTGCCTCGTCCGCTTCAGATGGGCCCATTGTGTGGTAGCGGAATTACATCTCAGGAAAGATGTTATTATTATTAGTTTTTAAAGTACAGAAGTTGCACTTTACACAGGATGTTGGGCAGGCCCCAAGAGGGCCACCAACTCCCTTGAGGGTTCATGGAGCACTTCCTGTGTTTTTTGCACTGATATTAGTACTGCATGTCTCTGTGGCTTCCTGGAGGCCCTCCTGGGCTGTGATCAGCCACAAGAGCATCCTCCAGTTTCAGATCGAAAGCATCCAAATATGAGCATTCCATGATTTTATTTGGCAAATGCAATCTGTTGTCACTTTTTAAGACTGTGTTTTCTAGCCATGAGCTCTACATGGAATTTCTGGAAGGCTAGAAAAAGAAAGGCAAAATAGCGATTTTTGTTTAACTTAAGTTTTCTTCCACAGTTATTTGATCTACCCTTACTTTAGCTCTGCATTTGTTTCTTCCTCGCCTTTTGGTGAGAAAGAGAGTCTGAGAAATTAGATGTGATTTCCTATGACGGAAGCCACCAGCAGATGCCTAGTGATGGAGGTAGCCTCAGGAGCCCATCTTGACAAGAACAGGCAAAGCCAGTCTTTGAGGGAAAAAACAAACCTGGGGGGCACAAGAACACTTTAACTGTCACATCTGCCTCTAAGGATGATCAGAGCATTCAATGAGGACCGAGAACATTGGACCAAACCCTGGATCTAGAAACGCCTTTTTTCTTTTGGCCTTCTCTAAACAGCCAGCTAGCTATTTCTTTCTTTCTTTTTTTTTTTTAAGATTTTATTTATTTATTTGACAGACAGAGATCACAAGTAGGCAGAGAGGCAGGCAGAGAGAGAAAGGGGGAAGCAGGCTCCCCGAAGAGCAGAGAGCCCGATGCGGGGCTCCATCCCAGGACCCTGGGATCATGATCTGAGCCGAAGGCAGAGGCTTTAACCCACTGAGCCACCCAGGCACCCCGCCAGCCAGCTATTTCAAAAGCTCATTCCAGAAAATACTCCATGATTGGTCTTTGGGCTCCAAGATGGCTTTTAACATGAAAACGAAGTTTGCCCTTGAGGGACTGATTCCCAATGGCTCTTCCACTGCCAGCTAAAGTAGAGGCTACATTTTAGTGATGAGAAACCAAAATATTAAGAATGGGGAATGGATGGAGATGCTGTAACATTCTGAGTGATTCCTGATGTATGGTTGGATCTGAAAAGCAACTTCAACTCAATTAAAAAGTAGTCAGGATAGCCTTACAGAATAGAACCCTTTTTTCTTTTAGCCGGGAATTTTTCACTGGATTTGTTGCTCTCTTTCATGTGTTTTAGTGATGTTTTGTGAACTTACTGAATCTGAGCAGAATCTGCTCTGTTTAATCTACACATGTTTATGACTCTTGATACCATCCACATGTGCCATTGTTGCATGTTCTAGAAGGCTGCAGTCTACCATTTTGTATTAGCTATTGATTTAATAGGCGTTTCTTAGCACTAGGCTCTGTGACAGGTGTTGGCCCAGGGAAAGGGGTAGCAGCACCCATAACTGCTTCCCAGATGGCCTTCGGTGAGCATGTCAGAAGCCTGAAGCAGTGCTGCGGGAAGGGGAAGGTGTCGGCCATGAAAATATTTCCCAGAGATGCTTACAACCCCGGGTGACCTCTGACTTTCCTAGAAAAGCACAGGGTGGTGGGTGGACCGTGTTAGCTGAGTATTAAACACAAGAGTGCCTCCTTTGAAGGCTGGAGAACAGGAAGACCCAGAGAGTGCTGTTAGCAGGTACTCACAAGCTACTGTTAAGTGACAAAAACCCAACCAAGTAAATTTGAAGATCTCATTAGCTTTATTTGACGATTCCTAAATGTTGCAGTATCTCATCTAGAAAGTAGAAGGGTGCTCTGAGGAGCTGTACCAAATGGAAGGATTTTGTGGAAAGAGGATAGGGCACAAAAATTATCAGCAAGAGCGAAGAACTGTTCCAGGCAAAGCTTTCTCTTGAGGCAAGAGCAAGTGGTCTTATCAAGCAGATGATTGCATCTTCCTTTGGGGCGTGGAAGGGGAGCCCTGTGGCAGACTCCTTGGCACTGAGGGAAACACCCCTGACTGACCAGTTAAGACTGCATTTCTAGGGGCAGTCGAAACTGCAATTAGATTATGTATCAAGTGCCAGTTTGGGGACTTGGTCTCAGAGATGCCATTTTGGGCCCGCCTGTGGTTGTCTTCTGAACGGTAGCATAAATGCTCAAAGAGAGCCATGGTTCTCCATTTTCGTTGCCCACTAGAATCACATGGGGAAGCTTTACAAAAGAGTGATGTCCAAATCCCTCCCCGGGAGAGCCAGAATTAATGGGTCAGGGCAAGGCCAGGGCACTGGCTTTTCTAATGCTTCCCAGGTGGCTGTGATGGGCAGCCACAGGTGTGAGAAGGGAACCAGAATGCTTTGGCAGCTAAGGGCAACAGGGCAGGGGCCCCATGAGGATGTGTGGTGAGTTCCTCTCCCATCAGGCTAGACTCCCACGAAGAGTCTCCAAGAGGAAGGACCTGGAAGAGGGGAAGTTGGCTCAGCTGGCTGCCCTCAGAGGGACCCTTCATGTTTCTGCCACAGAGTCTTAGTGGTGACCCACAAGATGATCTGCTGAATCCCCTCTTGTCTCAGAAGTCTTGGACATTTTCCACACAAGTGGAGTCCTTGCCTTTCTTCATAGCTGCCAAGTTTGTAGGCTCAGCAGTCAGTTGCCCACATCCTCCTCAGTATGGCGGGCCTCCAGACATTCGACGAGGCAACAGGATCCACCCTATCTCTCGTCACAGATCTGGGATGAGCTCCTTTTGTTACAAGGTTTCAGAGGTTCCTGCTGAAGGTTCAACCACAAAGAATAAGTGAGACAATAAATCACAAAGCTCGGTACCCAGCACAAAATTAATATATGATAATGCTGTCAACGTTATTACTTAATGAAAAAGAAAAAAAAAAAGGAGACCCGCCCCTGGGGGGGCTCGGTTGTGAAGTGTCCACCTTTGGCTCCGGTCATGATCTCAGGGTCTTGGGATCAAGTCCTCCTCGTGGGGTGGGGGGGGGTCCCTGCTCAGCAGGGAGTCTGCTTCTCCCTCTGTTGCTCCCCACCGCTCATGTTCTCTCTCTCTTTCTCTCTCAAATAAATAAATAAATCCTAAAAAAAGAGAGAAGTTTCCATCACATTTGAAAGGAAGATACCTCAAACAGTTCCATCATGTAGAGAAAGGGCTTTAGACGGCTCTGGGGAGAAAAGCCTCTGAGTGCGGAAGCAGACACAGCAAGAAGGCAAATGAGAAGGAATCAACTGGACAGTTAGCTGGGACAAGGGTTGGTGGCCTCATGTCCTTGCCAGTGTCCCTGTGGTGTGGTGTGGATGCCATTAGCCCTCCTGTTTTCATGTGGCTCTGCAACTCAGCCCCGAAGCCTCCACAGGGACACAGGCTCAGCCTGTCCCACTCACCACCAGTGTGGACATTACACACCAGGGTGTGGTGTTCTCAATCTATCTCCTCTTTGGGGGCCACCTCTCAGCCCAGGCAGCATCCCCTCAAAGAAGTCTCCCAACAGCATCCCCCTGCCAAGGGGCAGTGGAAATGTCACCTAATAGAAAGATACCGGGACAGAGCCATTTATAACGTTAGAGCAGCAAAACAAATGTGAAAATGCCTGCACAGATTTTTTTTTTCCTGAGACAAAAATACATTACCAGCTCATTTTGAGAAAAATCCCATGTATTTTGTACGCATATGGGAATTGAAAAGTGTTGGAATGAGGACTATTTGTAAGCATTTGTATATTTATTACAATTTTCCCCAACTATTTATTGTGAGAAATTTTTTCAAAGATTTATTTATTTGAAAGAGAGAGAGAGAGAATCCTGGAACTCCCCAGGAGCTCGGAGCGCAGAGCCCGAAGCGGGGCTCGATTCCACCACCCTGAGATCAGGACCTGAGCTGAAGTCAAGAGTTGGACGCTCAGCCGACTGAGGTACCCAGGCGCCCCTATCTTGAAAACTTTTTAAGCTATCGAGAAGTTGAATGTCTAGATACCCTGCATTTAGAATCATTATTAACACTTTGTCACGGGTACTTCCTCTCTGTCTCTCTCTCTCTACACACACACACACACACACACACACACACACACTGACACACATTTTTAACATCCCTGACATTTAGAGTTTGTCTGACAATCAATA
The DNA here is from genome assembly GCA_004024625.1 of Mellivora capensis. Taxonomy (NCBI): domain Eukaryota; kingdom Metazoa; phylum Chordata; class Mammalia; order Carnivora; family Mustelidae; genus Mellivora; species Mellivora capensis. The sequence goes on along the minus strand of PISX010004890.1, from coordinate 56,659 downwards.
CCGAGGCAACTTCCATCCTAATGTTTTCTTCCTCCTCCCTCCCTCCCTCCTTCCTTCCCTCCCTTTCTTCCCTCCCTCCCTCTCTCTTTCTGTCTTCATTTCTCTCGCTCTCTTTCTTTGCTAATTTTTTAAAAAGTAGGCTCCACACTGGGTAGGATTTGAACTCTCCACTTGAGATCAAGACTGGAGCCGAGATCAAGAGACAGATGCTTAACCAACTGAGCCCCCCCAAGAGACCCTCTTTCCCTCTTTCTCCTTTCTCAGTTCAAATACTAATGGTTCCTCTTACAACTGATGGCATTTTAGAGTCAGCAGACAACAGAATTGGTGATGGGCCCAGCACAGCGTCTGGCTCGTTGTTGGTGCCATACAAGTGGTGGCCATTATTACTATATTAATAGGACAGTGAATTTGTCTGGCTCTCCTTATGGTTCTATCCATTTTGATCTATTTTGAAGCTGCGCCATGAGGTGTGTACTTGGTTAGAACTGTTTTACCTTCCTAATGAATCGAAACTTCTACACAGATGCTCTGTGCCTTAATGTCTTGTTTGATGTTAATATAATGAAATCAGCTTTCTTCGCAAGAATTTGCCTGGCATATACTTTGCCCTCTTTTTAAAAATTTCTGGTTTTTCTAGATTGGTATGTTTTCTGTGGGTCTCTTAGAAACAGCTAGAATTTTACTATCATTTAAAAAATATATTCTGACAATTTTACCTTTTACTGGATCGCTTAGTCCATTGACTTGTTGATCTATTTCTATTATATTACTTATGTTTCCCATTTGTTCTGCCTTTTTTTTCAAGGTCCCTTCTTTTTGGTCAGAGTAATCTCTTGAGTGAGTCATTTTCCTTATTCTGCTTTTTCCTTTTGGTACAGAGTTTCCCAACCTCTCCTCTATTGATATTTTGGGATGAATAATTCTTTTTTGCATGTTGGCTATCTTGTGCTTGCAGCCTTACAGCTTCTTTTCCCCAGAGACCAGTAACACCCCCTCCGGTTCTGACAACCACAAATGTTTCCAGACATTGTCTCATGTCCCCTGGGGTCAAAACTGTCTCCCTTCCTTGACCCAGATGGAAACCACTTCTCTAGTGATGAGGTGACTCTAGGAATCTATACATGCTTAACTTATCCATGTCTCAAATGAATCAGTGTCTTTATTCTTCTCTGAAACACAACAGGAACATGAAGTCGCGTTCCCTACAGTTCTTCCCCTCTGTGTTTCAGTTATTGCATTGACAACCCAGAATAGATTATTACTGTCGTATGTAGTCAGTATTTGTTTAGATTAACTTACGTATTTACCAGGTTTTCTCTTTTCTTCTCTTATCGTAACTTCCACATGGGAAGGGTATCCTTCAGCCTAAAACACACCCTTTAGATCTTTATCTGATCAAGACCTTTTGATGTCCAATGCTCTCAACTTTTGTTTGTCTGAGTCTTTGTTTTGTCCCTTTTCCTGAAGGGATACACATTTTGCAGGATATACAGGTCTAAGTTGACCGAGAATTTTTAAAAGATTTTATTTATTTATTTGACAGAGAAAGAGGGAGAGAGAGAGAGAGAGAGAGCACAAGAAGGGGGAATGGCAGACAGAGGAAGAGGAAGAAGCAGACTCCCCACTGAGGAGGGAGTCTGACACAGGACTCGATCCCAGGACCCCAGGATCATGACTTGAGCCAAAGGCAGATGCTTAACCAATTAAGCCACCCAGGTGCCCCTGACTGAGATTTTTGATGCACTTAGAACTTATTTTATCCACTTTGGGTTTCTGTTACTGCTGAGAAATCATCCATAAATTTAATTGTTCTTCCTTCGAAGGTAATCTTCTCTGTTTTTGATGTGTAGTTTTGATGGTAGTTTTACCATGATGTGATTTATCCTTATTTGCCCAGCTTGGGATTTGCTGGGATTCCTGACTTGGTAGACTGGTGTCTTAAATAGCTGTTGTCTTTTCAAATATTCAAAGTGGTCACCTCATTTCTCATATGTCCTCTGAGATTGTGATCAGACATGTAATAGATCATCTCACTCTATACATCATATGTCTTATATATTAACCCCTCACATATTCTTATCCTATGTTTCTCTCTATTGCCTCCTTGATGTTCACTTCAGATCTACCCTTCCAGTGGTTAATTTTATATGTTAACTTGGCTGGGCCATAGTACTCAGGCATTTGATCAGATGCATCTGAATATTGCTGTGGAAATATTTTTCAGATGAAATTTACATTTCAATCAGTAGACTTTGAATAAAGTAGATTATCCTCCATAATGTGGGTGGGCCTCATCCAATCAGTTGAAGGCCTTAAGAGCAAAAAGACAGAGGTATTCATGGAAGAGGTAATCCTTTCTCAAGGTTGCTTTTGGACTCAACTAAACGTCAACTCGTCCTGGGTCTCTAGCCTATCAGTCTGCCTTATGTATTTTGGACCCACAAGCCTCCATAATCCTATGAGCCGATTCCTTAAAACCAATCTCTCTCTACATATAAGTACATATGTCCTATTGGTTTTGTTTCTCTGAACCCTGACAGATACACTCCCCCTCCTGCCAAATTTTCTTATTCTCTCTTCAGCTGTGTCTAATTGGTGGTTCAACCCATCCTCTGACTTGTACATTTCAGTGATTAGAGTTTTCATTTATGCAGGTCTATTTGCACCCGCCCCCCAAATCTATTTGGCAATTTCTCAGTCTGTAGCAGATTGTAATGATTGCTCCCAGTGATTCGCTCCCTTCCTTGTAAGAGAATTATACATTCCTCCATTTGTCACTACATGACTTGCAGTTCCTCCCCAGGGGAGGAGTACTTCCTCACTCACTGACATTGGCCTTGACCATATCTTTGACCAAAGGAATGTGGCCAGAAATGACAGGCTCCATGCCTAAGCAGAAGCTCTAAGAACCATTGTGGGGTCTGACATTTCTCTCACCATTTAGCATGCCCTTCAGCCTTGATCCTAGAATGAAGAGGTCACTGAAATTAGAACAGACTGACAGTTGAACTTCAGCCACACTCAAAATGAGTGAGAAACAAATCTTTGCTCTTAGTCACTGAGATTTGGGATTCATGTGCTGCCACAATAAAGTGGAGCGATCCAGCCTCTTGTGCCTTCCTGACATTATCAGTGCCCCTTACGTGCATTTAATTCTGTTAAGCATGCGGTATATTCTGTGCACAGCAGGTTCCGAAGTCTTTGTGGGTCTTAGTTGCTTGTTGTTTCTGCTGGCTCTTGCTCATTAGGCTTTCCCTTTGGGTTTTGTGATTTCTAATAGTGAACTCTGAAGTTTTCGTTGACCACTCAGTGTGATTTTTGGCTGCACACCTTTCATTTGAGATAACTTCTCAGGGAGGATATATTTTGCCATTTCACTCTGAAAACACAACCAAAACCAAAAAAGTGCCCTTGTAGTCCCAGCTAGGGATGTGTGGTAGGCTGACTAATAACCCTCCGAGATTCCAGGTCCTAATCCCTGACACCTGTGAACATGTTTATTTGGAAATAGGGTCTTTGCAGATGTGCTTAAACTGAGGGTCTCAAGATGGCGAAAATTTCCTGGATTATCTTGGTGGGGCTTACATGCAACCACAAATGTCCTCAGAAGAGTGAGGCAGAGGGAGACACACACAGAAGGGTCAAGAAGGTCATGTGAACACAGAAGCAGAGACTGGAGTGAGGTTGCCACCCGCCAAGGGACATCCAGTGTTTGGAAGAAGGAACAAATTGTCTCCGAAAAACTCTGAAGACTTTTTAAACACCTTGAATTCAGCTGAGTGATACTGATTTTGGATTTTTGGCCTCTGGAACTGTGAGAGAATATGTTTCTGTTAAGTTACCACGTGTGTGGTACTTTGTGAGGGCAGCCCTAGGGAACAAATATGGGGGCAGGATGGGATTCATTTATTCCTAGTAGTCCTTACACAGAGGGGATGGCTCTTTGGGATTTCAGATTTATGAAGAGGGCTCCTTGAGACCCCACCTTAGGTGAGCCCTGGTCTTTGTCTTCTGTCCCCTCAGAACTTGTGAGGGACTGATACCCACAGGGGTTGTCAAATGCCCTCAAAGTGAGACGTGACACTTGGTCAGCTTCTGTAGATTTTGGCCTCTGGATATTCCTTCCTTCCTTGTTAGGAAATAACTGCAACTTTTTTTTTTTTAACTTTACATCCAACATTTCAGTTGATTTCATCTGAGGGTCAGGAAGATTGTCTAGTTAGCCATGTTGTGGGAAACGGAAGTCAAATAGGCATTCCTTATCATCAAGATTGCCAAAGGAGAGACGTGTCCCTTATTTACTGTGCTGAAGGCATTAGCAGATCGCATCATTAAAGAGGTGGTCAAGAGATAAAAGGAGTGCTTAGGGGGATGGGAAATACACGGGGGGGGGGGCTTCTCAGCACTAAGCAAATGTCTATCAGCAGCGGGAGTTGGGCAGTGTGGGCAGCGTGAGGGGAGTAGACAACAGTGCATTTCTCAGTGTGCTTCGAATCCTTGGTCGCTGAGGTGATCCTGGTTCCACCCCTACTACACAAAATACCAGGGGTCTTTCCCAGTAGGGCAGGGCATCAGTTGTCAGATCTTGGCCAGGGAGGACCAAGGTTTTCTCTCCCCTTGTCTTCGCACCTCATGTCTCCCATCCTCAGTAGGAGGCTGTTAGCTCCTCAGGCTCCAGCTAGCCAATCTTGGGCTTCAACTCCTTTTACTTAAACCCTTCAGGACCTCCCACCCTGGAGGGAAGGTGTTTCTGTCAACTTCTTCAGCTAGGAAACCATGCAGAGAGATGTCTCATGCCCACCTTCCTCCTGTACGTGCTTTTTTAGGCCTGGGAAATCCACATCCATGCCGTTCTCCTCTTGGTGGCCTGCTCAGAGTTTTATTTTTAGTAATTAATGATTTTATTTGACAGAGGGAGAGGGAGGGAAGGAGGGAGAGAGAGACTGTGTGTGCATGGACACATGAGTGGGAAGAGGGGAAAGAGAGGCACAGGCAGGAGAAGCAGACCCCCTGCTGAGCAGGGAGCCCAATCCAGGACTCGATCCCAGGGCCCCAAGATCATGACCTGACCCATAGGCAGACACTTAACTGATTGAGCCACCCAGGGGCCCCTGCTCAGGGTTTTAGATGCAAAGATGAGAAACTGATCGGGGTTGATACAAGCAGAAAAGGAGTTGGGAGACGGACATGGAGAGGAGCTCACAGATTCTCTAGAAGAGTTGGGGGGAAATAGCTTCAGCGGGGACCCAAGCAGGAACAGTATCCAAATCAACCCCTTCTGGTGGGGACGTCACTGTGCTGGTGTGAGCCCCCATTGGCCATTGGCTACTTCTCCCCAAGCTCCTGCCTCTGCTGCTGGTGTCCACCTTCTAAGTCAAAGCTGGGCTGGAGCCTCTAGGCCAGCAGTGAGGGGGCTGGGAAATGAGCATGCAGCATTTGGAGTCCCCAGAGAGAGGGAGAGCTTCACATCTGCAAGGTGGGAGATTCCTCAGACACATGCAGGAGAGTCAGGTGAGAGGGGGGCAAAAGAATGCTGAGAGTCCACAGCGGGGAGAGGGTGGGCGATGGGGTGTCTCTTTTCTTCTCTCCTGAGCCAGATGCTTCTCCAAGTTGAGTGCCCCCCCCACCCCCGGTTGATGTGTGTTTAGGAAGTAAGAGCTTAACTGGGGAAGAGAATCAATTTCTCTCCCCTGTCTCAAGATGAGCCCCAGCCCCCAGTTATGATGCCTGGGGGCACAAAGAACTGAAAATATGGTGATCCCTCCCTCACAGTGTTACTGCAAAGAATTAAAAAATACTTAAATGAAAAAAATGAGTGCAAGGAAGGTCAACGATCTTCTCGTCTCCAGCCCTACCCCCACCCGGCCTTTCCCCCAACTCCCGAGCCCATGACAATTCATTTTAAGAATGTCAAGTCATTCCAAGAAGTGTTTTTCCCCATTTTTGTGGCCTTTGAGGAATCTGCTTTATTGGGCAATCTGACACAGAGGAAGGGACACTGGTTGCTGACCTCAGTGTGTGGGGTTAAGGTCATACCCATGAAATTATATCGCTGATACAAAGAGCTACCATCTGTTGAGTGCCTACTGAGTATCTACTGGAGACAGCACTTTTTCTTTTTTTAAGATTTTGTTTATTTACTTGACAGAGAGAGACACAGAGAGGGAACACAAGCAGGGGGTTTGGAGAGAGAAGCAGGCTTCCTGCTGAGCAGGAAGCCCAATGCAGGGCTCAATCCTGGGACCTTGGGATGCTTAATGACAGATGCTTAATGACAGCCACCCAGAAGCCAATTTTTTTTTTAAAGATTTATTTATTTTAGAAAGAGATAGAGAGAGCATGAAGGGGGAAGGGCAGAGGGAGACCAAAAGAGCGAATCCTCAAGCGGACTCTGCCCTGAGCATGGAGCCCAGCACAGGGCTCAATCCCACAGCCCTGAGATCATGACCCCCGCCAACTGAGCCACCCAGGCGCCCCCAGGGGCGCTGCTTTTCATGGAATATGACTAATCCTTAGGTCTTTTGATTTCCACGAACAGATGAGGAAGCTGAAGGGTCACAGGCTGGTAGGTGCCTGAGTGGAATCCAAGGCTTCCTGGACTGATCGCTCCCAGATACCATTAGACCCTCCCCGCCCCCCGCACTGTTCCCAGGTGACGGAGGAAGGGACCAAGGAACACCTGTCGAACAGACACGGGAAATAGCAAATGAGAGCCTCACACGCTATCTGCCAATTACCCAAACGTAGTACTGTTTATGCATACAGATGAACTAGAGAATAAAACTGTAATAGAGCACCAGCACTATATAGAACATGTACAGGTAGCAAAATAAATCCAGTCCAAGTATCCCTGAGAATCCCAAAAGTTCCCTGGCCACTGTGACTTGAGGCTGTTTTCTGGATCCGTCTCTTGGCCATCTGGCTGGATTTTGCAGCATCTTGATTTTTATCCCTCATTTTAAGTATTTTTGTTTCTTCTTATTAAAAATTGTTCCTCATAGTAGTGAGCAGAAGAGGCTGGAAATTATACTCCCCAGTGATCAAGAATTTTTTTTTTTTAATCATCGAGGCCTTTATAAAGCAGCACATTCCCACCGTGGAGTGTTTTTTTGCCAAGTGAGCCTTTAAAATCTAGCTCTTTGGTCGTTCCGATGTTGTCCTGGAATGTGAGAGTTCTAGATGTGGGGTTTGCTCAGGTGGTTTCCCGCTGACCCTCACAGGTGGGCGAGAGAAGGAGGGAGGTGCTGTACCCCTCGGTGTGCACTCCCTCCTCGGGGACCAGCTCAGAGGACCCCTGCCCAGACGGGGCCCCGGGGGCGCTGCCATCGCCAGGATCCTGCCTACTATTTTCGGAGACGTGTGTAATGACGCTCAGTTTGTCAAAGATTTCATTCTCATCAGCGGGCGGGAAGGAGAAAAACAGAAGCGTACTGTGATGAGGGTGGCCTAAAAACTGTGAGGGGGATAAAAAAAGAAAAAAAAAAACCACAAAGTCAGTGATCAAAATGACCCCATTCCTTTTTCTGGGCTTACACAGATTTTATATGAACTCCTGGCTGGAGGAGGCTGGTTTAAAGCACGTGACAATCACGGTATCAGAGTTCCTCAAAAGTTTAAAAATAGAATGGCCAGACAGTGCAAAATTTCACTTCTGAATACATACCCAGAAGAATAGAAAGCTGGGTCTCAAAGAAAGAACCGGAAGGTAAGAGCAATTCAGGTGTCTGTGAGCACTGGCATGGATAAGGAAAATGTGCTCTATCCATACGGAGGAAAACTATTCAGCCGTGAAAAGGAATGGATTTCTGACACCTGCTATGCGGGGCGTTATGCTAGGTAGAGTAAGCCAGACACGAAGGGGCGAATGTTATATGACTCTACTAAATGTGAGATCCCGCAAGGAGTCAAATTCATGGACAGGAAGTAGGAAGGATGGGGGTGCCGGGGGCTGCAGAGGGCCAGAGGGGGAGTTCTTGTTTAACGGGGACAGACTCTATTTGGGATAATGGAAAAGTTCCGGCGATGGACAGTGGCGCTGGTTGCCCACCAGTGTAACCCAGTGTGAAGGCACTTAACACCACGGAACTACACACTCAAAAATGGTCGAGATGGCAAATTTTACGCTCTGTGTGTTTTACCACAATTTCTAAAAATTCGACCATGAATCTGCACCTCAGACCATCCTCTGATGGTGCAATCAGGTCCTCCTCTGATAATTTTTCTCGTAAACTGGGAGGGGCATTTTTTTTAGACCGATCCCAATGCTGTGGCATTAACCTGGCCCGAGCGTCTCCTCTAGGAAGCAGTACATTGCAGGCATAGGATGAATGTGTCTTGGAAAAAGAACAGAATCTCCCACGTGTCCTCTGGCTGGGTTAGGGGCCCTCTTTGGGGTTCGCCAGCACCTGACGGGTCCGTAACCCTCAGCCCTGCACTGCCTGCCCCGTCGGGAGCCATGGGTCACGTGTGGCTTACTCACCACCTGAAATGTGGCTAGTCAGAATCCAGATTCCGAAGGCTTTGTAGGAAAAGAGAAGTCAGTAGTATTTCAAGTATTAAAAAGGCTACTCATTACGTGTTGAGATGATTATTTTGTATATACTGGGTTATATAAAATACATCATTAATGTTAATTTCATCTTCCCTTTTTTACTTAAAAAAAAAAACAGACATGGCTACTAGCCAATTTAAAACACATGTGGCTTGTGCTGTTTCTGTCTAGCACATTTTATGGATACGGCCTTGTCAGTTTCCCTCCCTGGGGCTGGGGGTTGGGAGCTGGGTACGGGCCAGAACCTGAGTCTAACCATCTGGGTCTCTCCCGCTCTTTGAACCATGAAAGATGCCCAGCTGTGTTTCCCAGAACATCTGCTGACTTCAAGTTTGCCAATTTCCCTCCTTGGAGGTACACCAGTGTCTTCAGGACAAGGTGGAGACAGTCTCAGGGCTCTGTGGCTTTCCCTCTCCCCTCCACTGTTGACTTGTAGCTTCACCCCTGACAGTCTGCAGCCCTCGTAATGTCATCTCCACACTCAGCCCTTTGATGGGACTTAATTTAAGCCGTTGGCAGTGGCACTGCCCCTGGTGTGGACCTGTCAGGATTTCTACCTCCCACCCTCTGGGTCTCCAGCAGCTGATGGAAGGGAGGGGTGGTGGCAAGAGGAATTATGTCCAGATCTCTGTTGCACAAAAGAGGACACTGGGGGCAGAAGGAATCTCCCCAAACTCTTGGGTCCAGTGGATTCGCAAGAGTGGACTAGAGCCATTCTTGATTCTCCAGGGAAAGGGGACAGGAAAGAAGAACAGAGGAAGATGTATTGTGAGTCTCAGGAAAGCAAGGACCAGGCTGGTCTCTGGGTGGGAGACACACACACACACACACACACAGACACACACACTCAATATATCCTATTGGATAAACCTCCCTATGGCTTCAACGCAAAGTCTCCATCCCCACTAAGTCTCCCAGAACTTGCAGTTATTCTCTGGGCCATGGTTAGGGGACCTTACATCGTGCATCAGGCTGGTGAATTTCATGACGCAATGATCCCAGTCTACATAGTTTCCTGGCACCTCCTTCGTCCTCACCACTCCCCCTACCCCAACTTTCCCCTTCTCCAGCACCTGCTGGCATTTCTCAGATCGATCACAGTGGCTAGCTCTGCAGGTGGGTCTGCAAAGTCTTCTAGCCTCAGAGGGGGCTCATTCCAGCCACCCCTTTGCTATGCCCCTCTCTGGCTTTGACTTGCCTGGAAGCACGTAGTCCCATCTGTCCTTTCCTGTCTGACCCGTCTCTGTGATGGCGAGCCAGAAGCAGAAACAGCAAGCGACGAGCTGTGCTTCCTGCTCCGTCTCCACTTACAAAACACTTTCCCTCCCCCGAACAATGGGCCTTTCCCGCCTTTGTTCTTCCTGCTTCTCAAGAGTTCACGGAGGCCTCCTGGCTCGTTCTGGCACTGCCATCCTGGTGAACACCTCATGTTAAAAGGTCCCTAAACCACTCAGAAACACTTGCCTGGGGTCACGTGTCTCACTTGCCACCCACCGTGGCTGCTGCATGGCCCAGACCAGCCCTCACTGCGGAGGTGCTTGTGCCGTAGCCTCTAGGGACCCTGGGGCTGGCCTGGCTTGTGGCAGAGTAGTCTCAGAAACTGCGCTATAGAGAAGAGAGGGGCCTTGACCGCTGAACTGTGTCCTTCCCGGTGGTAGTCTATAGCCCCCCAACTGGGTGGTCTGGGGACGAGGCCTGGCATCAGCTATCATGACAATATGGCGACAGGACCAGAAGGGATAGAAGAGGCAAGGCCTTGGTTGGGCACATGCATTTTGGAGCGTGGGACACTCCCTGGGTGAACACTCAGGGACCTGCCATATCAGCAAAGTTTTAGGGGTTCCGTGGAGTAGGGCGAGCTGGACATCCTCTCCAAAGTAAAGGACCAATGATCCCATCCCACCCCTCCCACTGCTAAGAACTAGCACGATGCTAGGTGGGTCTCATGGGTTTGAGGGCAGCATGCTCTGGCCCTGGGAATACAATTCACAGAGTGACACAGGACAGCTGCCACGGGCAGGAGAGGGCCCTGCGGAAGGTATGGGCCACAGAGCAGGGTGCCCGAGCCACACCTCGTGGCTGGTTGGTGCAGGGCTACAAAGGCCCAGCACGATCGGCCAACAATGACACGTCAATTGAACGTGAACTGGCTACGAGCTGTGGCAGGTCCCCAAAGGGTCTGTGGTGGGGAAAGATGTGGGCTGGAGTTTCCGTCAAATCCTAAAACGAGAATCACAGTGTAGGTCACTACGGCTTGGGGACTAGGCGAGGCCATCACACAGCAGGGAATTATACCCTGTTGGAAAAACAGCTCCTAGATGTTATAGGGAACTGGGAGAGACAGTCCAGGACACTGGGAGACTGGACCACCCAGAAGTGACTCATCCCCATGAGGCCTGCTGGACCCACCAGGTCCTACAGCGAGGTCTGAGGATATGCATGGGGCCCAGCCTCCCACACCATGCACCCCTGCTGTACCAGCACGTCTGCCTCTGTTCACACCATGACCACAGGGGGTGGGGTGGGGTGGGCAGCAGCTGAGGGAGTGGGAAAAGGTCAAACATGGTTCATGGGAAGTTGGGCACAGCACATGGGTGCAAACCCAAAATAGCCTGTGGTAGCACCAGGGGCTGAACCAGAGGGCCCTGAATGGCAGTGGAGAGGAGGAAGCCCTCCACTGGTCCTCCTCTTGTGTTGGAAGAAAAGTGGCCCAAGATTGGGCTCCTCCTGGACTCACAGGTAGAGGTTAACGGCTAGGCCGGTGTGGTCAGGGACCCAGAAGAAGGGAGACTGGAGGGTCAGGGAAGAGGAAGTCTGTGGGAGAGGCCTGTGTGTGGACTCAGGGGAGCGGCTCTGTGTCTCTGTGTCATTTCTGAACTCCGAGACCGCCCTGGGGCCCTGGGCCAGTCAGACTGCAGTGGTGCTGACCAGGGGCCTGTGGAACAGGGACGGCATAACATTCCTCAAACAAGCATCGGCTCCAGCCAAGGGGCTCTGCTGCCCCTCCCAGGGTCGCCACCTCAGAACGTGACCTTATTTGGAGATAGCGTCTGTACAGAGGTAATCGAGGTAAAATGAACTCCTTCGGGTGGGCCTCAAATCCAATATGGCTGGTGTCCTTAGAAGAAGAGGACATGTGGACGCGGACACACGCAGGAAGGACGTCCTGTGAACACGAAGGCAGCGATCGGGGTGATGTGTCCACGAGCCCAGGGATGCCAAAGAGGGCCAGCAACCACCAGAAGCTTCCTCAGGGCCTAGAGCACGGGAACCTTGGGGCAGACACAGGAGTGGCCCTGCTTCCCAGCGTTCCCAGAGACCCAGTCGGGGAACCTGGTGCTCCCTGCGCTCGCAATTTTAGGCTCTGTGAGTCCAGAGCAGGGTCCGCAAACTATGGCGAAACCCAGGAATTCAGCATGGTTTTAAGAGTTTTACATGCCTACACTTAAGCGGTTTTATAAGTACTTATGCAATATCTTGATTTTGCCTCTTGGGCTACGCGAGGCCTAAAATATTTGCTTTATCCAGCCCTTCAGGGGAGAGTTAGCCGACTGCCGGTCTAGAGGGTTCCCAGAGGGAGGGCCTCTCCCACAGAAATCCTGGTAAACTTTAAGTTCTGGTCGTCCCCTCTCGCGTCAAGAGCTAGCTGGCCAGGAAAGGCCTCCTGTCCACACGCGGCCCATCCCAGGCCTACCTCTTTCAGGTGCTGCGGCAGGCAGTTCCCCGGGCAGAAGGCGTGCTTGGTCTTCTTGTACAAACACCACAGCAGGCCCGAGCAGCCGAGCAGCAGCAGGGCCGCGCACAAGGATGCTGCCAGGACCACGGCCACAGTCCAGGGTGGGGCTGTCTCTGTGGGGACAGCGGGGGCGGGGGGGGGGGGGTGCTGCGTTAGGCTGCAGTCAAGGACACCTGGGTCATCTGACCGCCCGCACTCTGTCACCATGGCAACCCAGCTCTTGGCATGACATCACCATCCAAGCCCCCTGGCCTCTCAGACACCCGCCCGAACTCCAGTGTGGCCTCTAGTGGCCTCGCAGCTGGCACAACCTAGCACCCACCGCGGGTTTCTATCTGGAAAAAGTCACAAAAGAACTCGCCGCCTCTTCTGCCAACACCTGGCCTTCCTTTCTCAGAGCCTTTGCTATCCAAAGCTTATGCCTGTGAATCCTTCCTTCGCCCCTTCAAGATGCAGCTGTATCTCCTAAAATCCAGGGCTGTCTTTCTCAAGGACCTGCAACCGTTCCTCTAAATTCCAGTCTTCAGGAAGGAGACCCCCTGTCCCCCAGCCTTGGTGGGAAGGGGGAGCCTGGCTCGATAAACACCAGTTGGCATTTGACGCCGATGACCGAGTGGTGTGGACACTGCCCCAGGCCCCTCTCACCTGCTTTGTGACGCGTCCCTTCCCCCAGCCTCTCTTCTTTGCCCCTCTCTTGTTCGTCCTTTAAAACACCCAGGTAGCTCTTCCCCTTCTGCAAGTCTTTACTGAATAAAATCTGTTTTTACTGCTCTAACAGCCAGCTTTGTCTCTGACCCGGGCATTTGTGGTCCCGGCTTCCCTCATTCAGCACCAGGCTCCTTCTCCTGCTGCCCGGGGCCACCCACCCTCCCAACACCAGGAGCCTGGCAACCAGCACCATCCTCCTGATTAAAACCCAAAGCATCTGGGGTCCAGAAAGGACAAGCCAAAGAACCCTGCCCTTTAAGAGCGAGTCTTTTTAGAAGGGAGTCATTTTATTTGCAGAGAAAATGTGGATTCCTACTTGCACAAGGCAGGCCGAAGCTCGCCGGGGCTGGGTCGGCTGCCCACCCTCCAAGCCCCCAACTGGGCAGTGGGTGCCCACAGGTGTTCCTTCGAAGTCTGAACCCATGTGGTATTTGTGGTGGGGTGGAGGGAAGCAGGGGTTGGGATGGGCCTGCTCTCCTCCCTTGCCCCTCTTTGTTTCCACTCATGCTGGCAGTGGTCTGGTCATCATCATCTTTCCGGCCTGGGCCCTGAGCTCAAGGGACCTCCTCCCAGACCCCCTGCAAAGCCGCCTCACTTGCTAGAATTGAGGAGGGGCACCTGCCAGCCCATATTTTCAGCACGTCCAACCCAAATGTGTCTGTTCTTGGTGAATGCAGGGTCATATGGCGAGCGAGCCAGATGGAGAGGGCCCCCCCACTCAGCGAACAAGGATTAAGCCCCTGAGCCCACCACTGTCGCCAACACTGTGCTGAGCCCCTGGAGGGCAGCACCTGGGCCCCTTGTGATCCAGCCAGGACGTGTCGGCGTCGCTGGTTTAAGGATGCTTGACAGGCACACCTGGTCGGTGGCAACAAAATTCAGACGATGCCTTTGTGAGTCACCCCAAGAGAGAACAGGTCATTGCTTCACATGGGCTGGGACTTAGGGGAGGACTTAGGTGTCAGACCCTCCCCAGAAAGCTCTCTGACTTCCTTCAGTTCCACTTGACGGCGCGGCCCGGAGGACTGCCTCTCCCTGTTTCACCCGCAGGGAAATTGTGCTCACCTGGGGAATGAGTCCACGGGCAGTAAATTACAGGAAAGGTAACCTGCTCTGTCCCCATTCATTTACCAGCTGAGTGACTCTGGCCAAGTTGCTTTACCTCTCTGAACCTTGATTTCCCAGTCTGTGAAAGGGGCAGATCCTTACAAGGCTCTCATGGAAAAATGGGTTGTGAGGTTCCAATGAGATAGCTATGTCTACACAAACCTAAAGTGATGTTTGACAAAAGCAGGTTTTCCACGGGTTATGCTTTCCTTTTATAAAATGTTTGGGTGTTGTCAGTTCCTGGGGGATCATTTATAGTCACAAAATATTTGAAATATTTCTCGCATAGGTCAAATTGTAGTTCTCAAAGCATGTCTTGTGACATAAAGGTCTCAGGACCATTAGGAATCCCTCACAGTGTGACTTTAAGAATGTCATTACTAATAATGACAGAGCCACCCAGGCGCCCCAAAAGAAGCATAATTCTAAGACCAGGGATTCTCACGACTCAAACAGTTTGGGGGCTCCCAAGGTACAGAATTCTGATTCAAGTAAGAATGATTCAAGAGAGGACTAAAATGAGAAAAAAAGAAAAAAAAAACCAACCACAGAGAAGCGCTGTAGAAATAACGTGTGGCCTGGAAAATAATGCAGCGCACGAAGGGAGGGCTTTCCATTATTTAAAGGCATTGCAGAGAGGCTTGGCCAGCCCAGACACGGGCAGGTCCACTGGGACAATGACCTTGGGCTTCCAGATGATGTGAGGCACTGAACCGGGGGCCACAGAAAAAGAGGACGACAGAGAAGTCCCTCCAGGAGGATAGCAGGATTTTCTGTGCGGCTCTGTAGCCCTGAGAAAATGTGCTACTACGATTCCAGAAGATTCGCGTGTCTGTGTCCGTGAGACGTGAAAGAATCCCGGATTCAGGCAAACACTTAGTGCGTTTACAAAGCAAGGAAGCAACAATAATAACATAATTCAGAAAACTCCAGGCCAGTGACCTTGAGGCGGATCTCCAGAAAAAATAACAAACGTCCCAGAACAGATAATTAAGTGGGTAATTACCAACATGTAAAAAGGATAAGGATGATAACCGAAAACAACATTAGGGCACTGAGAAGAAATGAGCTCAAAATGGCTGCTTTCCCCCTTTTTTTTTGGGACAGGGAAGACTCATTGTGAGAGAACGGCATATGATGGGCGAGGTTTTCCCAGGCTGTGTTCCTTGGAATGTTGATCCTCACAATGGTATTGAAAGATCAGATACGCTAACGGTGTTCATATACGGGGGGACTTTCCCGAGAGGCCCCATCATTTCTAAGCGCACCTGATTACGGGGCTCTTATTTTGGAGAAATATCCAGACATTGTCTTGAACACAGTTGAGACAGCATTGCACTTGGCACTGGCTGCGTCCATTTTAGCTGGCATTGACCAGTTTTTTTACATTTACATGTACAGCAACTTTCCAGACAAAAAACCAGCACGGCTTATATAAAAGTCTGCTCTCTTCTGATGGGTCAGGGATCAGCAAGCAAGCAGCTGAACGGTATAATGGGAGCTGCATCCTGGAGCGCAAAGCAACAGATGGGTAAAGATCCTCAAGCTCTTTCTGGCAAACGAGACGGGACAGAGCAAAACTGGGCGAGAAATATGTTCAATGACAAAAAACAACACTCAGGAACTTGCTAAGCAGAAATGACGAATCAATGGGATGGGAGCGTTGCAATTTTCGCCGAACTGCACTGTGACACAGAGGACGAAAAGTTTTGTTCTCTCTGGAAGGAATTTCTGCAGCCCCCAGGTCAGCCTCTTGCTTCCAGGAGGGCCTCAGTAAATAAAAATGGCCAGGAGTGGACCTGCGTGTATTCATCCTTCCACAGTCTGAGCTGGCTGAGCCTCCCCAGGATGTCTTTAAATAATAAAAAAAAGCCTGCTGTGTTGGTGCAGACATCCAGGGGGCAAGACTGTATCATCCTGTATGCAAATGCAGTATATCTATGTAAATGATCACACTATATGGGCCAATGGTACTCTTCCCACCTCTCTTTCCTTCTTTTCCTCCTTCTCTCTCTCTCTCTTCTTTTAAGAAATAGGGAGCAGGGGCACCTGGGTGGCTCAGTGTGTTAAATGTCTGCCTTCGGCTCAGGTCATCCCAGGGTCCTGGGATCAAGTCCCACATCCAGCTCTCTGCTCAGTGGGGCACCTGCTTCTCCCTTTATCTCTGCCTGCTGCTCTACCTACTTGTGCGCGCAGGCTCTCTCTCTCTCTCTCTCTCAATCTGGCAAATAAATAAACAAATAATCTTAAAAAAAAAAAGAAAAATAGGGAGGACTATGAGCGACTGTGTTGAGGTCCTGGAAGCCAAGACAAGTGGCCCTTGGTGGGGACAGTGATCAGGGTCTCTAAGCTCTCCCTCATGTGTCTGAGGGGCTGGAGACATGCAGCCCAGGGAAGGGAGTCTGCTGGGTAGTGTGGTGGGGCTCGACCTTGCTGGTGGTCTGGGAGGACTGGTAAGACTTGCATCAGGAGGCCTGAGAGGACAGAATGAGCACAGCGCGGATGGGTGAGAGGAGGTAGAGCCCAATGAATGGGAAACATGTCCATCCATCCCTTTGGTCTAAGAGGGAACAAGCTGCCTCAGAAGGGGATGGTCTCCTTCCAGCAGGAAGTTGATCAGTGAGAGCTCACCTGGCTTGCAGTTGGAGCCAGACGTGTTCCTGGCTAAGGGACCTTCCAATGCTAACCCTGGGTGGGGGTCTACAGAACCATCTGAAAGGCTCGGAGGAGGCAGAATTACAGGTTGTGCGTCTCAAGACTCACCATCATCGGCTGTTCGCTCACACACAGGCTGGCTCCATTCCCCAGTTTTGTTCCGATCAGGAAGAAACCCTTGAACTTGAACACAGTAAGTTGTCCATGGTTCAAGATCTCTGAGGACCTCAAAGTCATATTGACAGGTCATCGGCCACTAGGAACAAAGACAAAAGTAAAAACAGGCCTCTGCACCTCCTCTCCCCGCTAGTCTTCCTGGTTATGATCTTTACTTTAGGCTTAAAACAGGAAGCTGAAGGAAGCAGGTGTTCCTCCCCGTTCATCTCCAGGGACCCTGAGATGGCTCTGGTCCTGACAAACCACTTCCTTTCCTGAACTCTCTAGTTTAGATGCCACTCCCTAAAGATGGCTCTAGTTTAGAGCCCACTCCCTTTTGAAAAATAATTAGGTTGTTTAGACTAAACTGGGTCCCCTCCCCATTCATATGTGCAAGTCCTAACTAGTATTTGGAAAGGGACTTAGTTGGAGGGAATCATGTGAAAATGGGCTCGTTAGGACTAGCCCTAATCCAACATGACTGGTGTACTGGTGAGAAGAGGAGATCTGGACATGGACATGCACATGCCCCGTAAAGATGAGGCAGAGATGGGGTTGTTGCTTCCAAGAGCTAAGGAGCCAAGAACTGCCAGGGATCTGGGAGCTAGGAGAGAGGCATGGAACACAGCCTTGCTCACAGCCCTCAGAAGGACTCTTGCTGCTGAACCCTGGATCTCAGATTTCAAGCCTCCGTGACCTTGAGACAATATGCTTTTGTTGGGTTTGGGGAGATCTGGTACAGCAGCCCCAGAACGGTGACCCTGGTCCTTTAGAGTGGGGCTCCATGTGATTTTCCTCCTAGGTCAAGAGTAGGTTTCTGACCCTGGCAGCCCAGCGTTCTTCTTAGAATTGCTTTTCCACGTGAGCACCTGAAATGCCCTCATCTGGCAGGAG
This sequence comes from Mellivora capensis, assembly GCA_004024625.1. NCBI lineage: Eukaryota > Metazoa > Chordata > Mammalia > Carnivora > Mustelidae > Mellivora > Mellivora capensis. Next base: position 38,849 of record PISX010004890.1, on the reverse strand, counting down.
CCGGCCTCCTCTGCAAGGCACCCGCCATCGCCTGCCTGACTCAGCTTAGTGGGAACCTAAGCCATCCTCACTGATGATCTGTTCCTGAGTTTGCAAAACCAAAACAGTTTCCGGCAAAGTAAAGGGAACTAGAAGAGTATATGCACCCACATTTCCATCATGGTTCTTGGTTCTATTTTCTGATAGAAGGGCCCTATTTAAAATGCGTTACATGAGGGACACCTGGGTGGCTCAGTTGGTTAAGCATCTGCCTTCGGCTCAGGTCATGATCTCAGAGTCCTGGGATCGAGCCCTGCATCGGCCTCGCTGCTCAGCAGAGAGCCTGCTTCTCCCTCTCCTTCTGTTGCTCCCCCTGCTCATGCTCGCTCGCAAATAAATAAATAAAACCTTCAAAAAATAAAATAAAATGTGTTAGGTGAATAGGAATTTCAATGGAAAGTGAGCACAAGCTTTTTTATTTTTTTACTTTAATAATTGGTTATTTTTCTTTTGGCGTTGGGTTTGTTGACAACTTGTCTCTCTCTATTCCTTTATTGTAGGAGAAAGCCAAGCTCGTTGACAACAAAAATTGGTTTATACCATTGACTGCATAAAGAGTATGGTATAACTTCCAATAATTAAAAATAAAAAAATCCTGGCTTTCATTCCTAGGGACCCAATGCCCCTACAACCTTGCAGTGCTATTTTGTGCAGAGATTAAACTCAGGGTTGACCCACAGTGGCAGGCAGGGAAGGACAGATGTGAAAAGCCCTGTTCAAATCCCCTCTGATTGCCTTTTCTAGCCAGCTTTCACACCCTGGGAAATTTCTGATTTTATCTGCTCACATGCTCCCATCAGGAAGAAACAAAATTTCTTGAAGCCTTTTATGCTATGAGTTTACGGACTGGATACGGCAGCCTCTTAACACTGCATTCTAGAAGGGAACCCTACTGTCTTATTCTTTGCAGGCTGCTGTAACAGAACACCACAGAGCAGGCGGCTTCTAAATAAACATGTTATTTCTCACAGCTCTCAAGGCTGAGGAGTCCAAGACCAAGGCACCAGAACACCGGGGGTCTAGGGCGGGTGGCTTCCTGATTCCGAGCCAGCCGTCTACACACTGTGTCCTCATCACAGGGCACAAGGACTTGCAGAGGGAGCTCTCTGGGGTCCCTTTTATAAGGCTGCTAATCCCATGCCTCCCAAAGGCCCCACCTCCTAACACCTTCACATTGGGGATTAGGTTCCCACATGTGAATGTGGTGGGGACACATTCAGTCCAGAGTGAATTTAGACCAGTCCTGGTGACTTTGCAGACACTCGAGAGGGAGGACCTGGGAAGCACGTGGCCTTTCCAACACTTGGTGTGCCACAACAAAGTCCTCCACACGATGGGCACAAGTGACAGGACTAATGTGTCACCAGAGGCCTATCCTGTGGGCACATTCTAGATAAGAAGCTAAACTGGGAGTTGCCTTTCAGGTTTGGTGTGGGAGGCGCTCAGGCATGGTAGGCTATGGAGCAGGGCCTTAAAGTGCACAGCTAAGTCTTTGAGTGAGTCAAACCTGTCTTTTTTTTTTTTTAATTTTTTTTAAAATTTATTTATTTGCCAGAGATAAAGGGAGAGAGCGAGAGAGCGAGCACAGGCAGACAGAGTGGCAGGCAGAGGCAGAGGGAGAAGCAGGCTCCCCGCCGAGCAAGGAGCCCGATGTGGGACTCGATCCCAGGACGCTGGGATCATGACCTGAGCTGAAGGCAGCCGCTTAACCAACTGAGCCACCCAGGCGTCCCTGGGTCAAACCTGTCTTACCTTTGCATCCCAGAACTTAGTGGAGATGCCTGCATTTGATAAGTGACTATAAAACTCATCGTTCTTTATTGGTTTCTAGACACACACCTCCTAGGGCTTGACTATAAGCCAGATCATCTATTTTGTGAAGGAGGCTGATATCCTGCATCATTTAATGGAGGCTTTTGGGGGGGAAAATTAACTTGAGATTTTGGGGGCCTCTGTAGTAGGTACATATACACTTAATCACATCATTCCTATGACAACACACACGGGTGACCCTTCCCTCCCAAACTCTTGAGAATGAAGTGACAGAACCAACATTTAATATAAAGGGGATAACATACATGTAACCTAACTTATGGAACATACATGCAAGTCAGCTTAGGACCATAGATGGCATTCAGCTCGGAAGCACTAAGTATAAGGAAAAGCCTGACCACGGATGAATGAAAACAGCCTTATTGTGTCTATATAAGGGGAAGGAAATCCCCTGTATCAACCACAAACGTCATTCAGGTAATGGGTCAAGTTTATTTTTTTCATTATGTCATTAAACTCCCCCAAATTCTGGGAAGTAGGTTATTATTCCCACTTTATTAATGAAGTGGTTTTTTTTTTTTAAAAGAAGATTTTATTTATTTATTTATTTGAGAGAGAGAGAGAGAGAAAGAAAGAGGGAGCATGCATGCATGCTGGGGGAGGGGTAGAGAGAGAGAGAGACTCTCAAGCAGAATCTGTGCTGAGTGTGGAGCCCAATGTGGGGCTCGATCCCTCGACCCTGAGATCATGACTTGAGCTGAAACCAAGAGTCAGACGCTTAACTGACTGAGCCGCCCAGGTGCCCCACGAAGTGGGTTGTGACACCCATCTCGTAGACATGAGGAAGCTGAGGCTGAGAATATGGTTAGAGTCACACTGGCAGGAGCGACATTCCAACCGGGTCTGACTCCTAGCTCAAGTTTTAAAAGGAAACATCCCCTGAAGAGGAGGAGAGCAATGGGGAACAGTGGGGTCAGACAGTGTGATACTGTTCATCCAGCGTCCAGGGGAGGGGCTGCCTTGACCATGGGCTTAGCTGTTCTGTGGTGTACATGGGGCATAGTGGTTCATACCATAAAACAGCAGTCATGCAGCCTGTCACCTGATTCAGCAGACTCCGACTTCCGCCAGCCAAATGTTGAGTCAGCTCTACCCACCTTCTCCTACAACTTCCCTTCAGGGAGAGAAAGGCCTGCTCTCACAGCTAAACACACTGGAAGTCTGCTCTACGTATTTCCCATGGGGCCTGGGAAGCATGAGCCAAATACCAGGTATCCGTCAGACTGGGAAGCTTCTGGCACTCAGAGGATCTGGCCTTAAATCCTCTGGAACATAATGTGCCACCTTGCAAGATCCTGACTGGATGGCCTCCTAGCCTCCTTTCTCCATCGTCATGGCCTCAGACTAACACTAGGCAAAGAAGGGGAGCCTACATCTGAAATGCATAGGATTTGCTGAGCTTACCTTTTCATCAGAACCATTTTTCCAATATTGCACGTTATAAACCCATGAGTTAAAAATATTCCTCATGGTCCACGTTTCAGGCTCATTCTCCATTTTAGGAGCTAAGAAACGCATGTGTAAAGAATTAGCAAGTACTTCTACTTGCATTTCAGGTGGTCCGATCATGGCTAAGAGGAAGAGAACAATGCAAATGACAGTCAAAAGTCACATTTTAAAAACATCAACATTTATTTTTCATAATTAGGCAGACCAACTGGTGGACTGAAGCACCCTGCTCTTTGATGTAATTTTGCTATGACATTGATTGATGTGGTCAAGGAGGGTAGCTGGAGTTTGTTTCTTAAAACAAACAAGCAAAACCTGATAGCCTTTTGTTTTATTAATCAAGTTTAGTCCATTTATGTTTATTGTGATTTCGGATATATTTGTAATTATTCCAAATAATTGGAAATTATTTTATAGAAATAATAGATGATAGATAGAAATAACAAAATACATGATTTTGTGTTTTCTATGAAGACACGTGTGTGTGTGTGCACGTGTGTGTGTGTGCGTGTGTGTGGTTTGTTCCTTTCCTCTTTTTTCTTTCTATTGGGTTGAATTTTCTTTACTTCTTTTGCTGGGTTGGAAGCCATAGATGGTAATTCTATTACTTTTAGTGCCTATCATACATAATCAATCATATATACTTTCCAACAAAGTCTGTAGCTATTTCTGCCCAATGCCCTTTTACTGGATATTCATGTGGCTAGCCCCTTTGCTTTATTTGGGTCTCAGTTCAAATGTCACCTCCTCAGAAAGACTCTTTTACCACCCTATGTAAAGAGCAGCTCCCAACATGTCCTACCCCAGAACCTTGCTTTATTTTCTTGAGAGCCACAGTCACATCTGTCATAAAATATGTATCTATTGGTTTCCCTGTCTTCCCCTCCATTAGAGTGTAAGCTTTATGAGGGCTGAGATTTTGTCTTGCTATTATGGCTTCTGCACTAAGAATCTGCCTGGCTTACAGTAGATCCTCAATAATAATTGTACAATGAACAATAAACATCTCTGGGTGACTGCTGTTTGAGTTATATCCTGTTTTCTTCTCTGACTGCTGTTATTATTACTTTTTATGGAAGCTGTTAATGGGCCTGCTTCCAGCATTCTACCTTGTCTTTAATCTTCTGGTAGCTAAAAACCAGATAAGAATATTTATTAGATATCTTTTCAAAGTAAGTTTAAACAGATTCTATGTGACTTCCTTCAGCACTTTCCTGTCATATAGACTCCAAGAGGCAAGGATCCAAAGTAGGGTAGCTGTTGCTAACAGCATGGGCACAGGGGCCTGGCTCTGAATCTTTACTGGGCCACTCCTTATCTGTGTGACCTTTGGGCAAGCTGCTTATCTATACGGTATTAATTTCTAAAGGGAATTTCCGCAGATGGGCCCAGCATAGGAATTGGAACTAGGCAGGCCCTGGTAAGTCACTTAGCAACTACAGGAGTAGAAACCTGTACTATGTTTTGGAAAATTGACTACTGTGAAGCTGCTAGTATTTTTTTAATGTTGATTTTTCTTAGCTTTTGTAAATAGACCTTTAGAAAAGATAATATACTTTGATAATTTCTGACTCTAGAAATAAGAGTTTTGTTGTCCAATCCTGGGATAGAATTGGGAAAGAATGGAAGGGTATCCTAGCTTCAGGCACCACCAGGAAAGGCGGAACTGTGGGAGCCATGGGGGTCCAGAGCCAGAAGCGGTATAAAGACCCTGCCCCACACAGACACAATCCTTACAGCCCTTCTCTAGAGCTTCTCCTTGGAAGGCTGCCCTTAAGTTTTGTTCATGAGGTTCTTGTCCCCCCTTATCCTCTTACTGTCTCAATTGTTATAAGGTGGTTTAATCAGTTTGCAATTCCTGATGTTCTAATTATGTTCACCTCATGACCTCTGGTGAGTCCCCATGACCCCCCAGATCTAACCTGGGAACATTCTGTTGGATGCTTACCAGCCAGCCTGACCCAACGCATCTACCATTAGCTGAATCCATTGCTCTGTCCTTCATTCTGGGCAGGCTGGCTGTCCGCACCTGGTCTTTCTGTCACTACCCCTGCCTTGAATAACCTTTATTCTTCTGCCTGTCATGTCACGTTTCCTTCCGGCAAATGTGCCACATCGATCCTTCCGGTTCTTCTCATTAACAACATTGGCCTCAACTCATTCTTACCCACAAGGCATTAACATTAATAGAGTTACATTTAATTATTTTGTGAGCTTGATGACCATCCCTTCCTGTCTTTCCAGCCATAGCTGTCATTATATTCCCTAAGCTCCTTGAGCAAGGCCACCCACTCTGTGGGTGCTCAAAAAAAATTCCTCCATGACCAGGCTACCCCAGGGGGAAAGAAAACCAAGGCGCGATAACAGCATTAGGACGAAATGGAAAACAAAGTGGCTTACTGTCATCCAACGGACAGAAGGTGATGTTTACCCAGTCAGAATGCTCATCGGCAAATTCAGCCCTGACTCTCAAGGTGTGATCACCATACTTGGAAAGATTTGAGAAATCACATTCCGTCAAGGCAGTCCTTGTGCATATATCTTGGAATTTCTTATAACTGTAAAACCAGAAAAATAAAACCATGAAAGTTCTCACTTCAGTCCCTCTGGGGCTGATGGGTGCTTTATAAATCCCTACTACCAAAGGATAGCGGAGGATAATGCAAGAAACATAAACTAAATTCTTAATTGTCACTTCTGAGGAATAGCGTGCATTATTTATGTGAGCATTTCCCCAACTGTGCTCCATGGGATTTCAGTGATTCTTGAGATATCGTAAGTTGTTTAAAAAATAATCTGTCCCAGGGGTGCCTGGGTGGCTCAGTGGGTTAAAGCCTCTGCCTTCGGCTCAGGTCATGATCCCAGGGTTCTGGGATCAAGCCCCGCATCGGGCTCTCTGCTCAGCAGGGAGCCTGCTTCCCCCTCTCTCTCTCTCTCTGCCTGCCTCTCTGCCTACTTGTGATCTCTGTCTGTCAAATAAATAAAAAATCTGTCCCTGGGTGCCTAAGTGGCTCAGTCAGTTAAGCCTCTGACTCTTGATTTTGGCTCAGGTCATGATCTCAGGGTCCTGAGATTGAGCCCCGAGTTGGGCTCCCTGCTCAGTGGGAAGTCTGCTTCTCCCTCTCACTCTCCCTCTTTCTCTCAAATAAATAAGTAAAATCTTAGGAAGAAAAATCTGTCCGTGGTCAAACGATTTGGGGCAGAAACTAGGTTAAACATAAAGAAGTGTCTATCTTCATAACAGAACTTCCTCAGCAACATTTGTATCCTAGTGAACACACGTCTCTCCAAAATGGGCTTGAGTCTTCAATATATTTGACCAGAAAGCTTCCCTCCTTGATGATGCTATTTATGAAAGCAGAGGGACTCAGTCTGTAAATACTGATATAACACAGATTGGCCCAAATAGGTCTGTTACAAGAATTTCAAACAGCATCCCACAAATGACTTCTGCAATTACTCTGGAAAAACTATGCAACGATTCACTCTTTTTATTTATTTTTTTAATAAACATATAATGTATTATTAGCCCCAGGGGTACAGGTCTATGAATCGCCAGGTTTACATACTTCACAGCACTCCCCAATGGTCCATAATCCCAATGTAACCCATACCCTCCCCAATGTCCATAACCTCACCACCCTCTCCCTACCCCCCTTCCCTCAGCCCCCCTCAGTTTGTTTTGTGACATTAAGAGTCTCTTATGGTTTGTCTCCCTCCCAATCCCATCTTGTTTCATTTATTCTTTTACTACCCCCAACCTCCACCCCGCCCATTGCATCTCCACTTCCTCATATCAGGGAGATCATATGATAGTTGTCTTTCTCCAATTGACTTATTTCGCTAAGGATAATATCCTCTAGTTCCATCTACGTCGTCACAAATGGCGAGATTTCATTTCTTTTGATGGCTGCATAGTATTCCATCGTGTATATATACCACTTCTTTATCCATTCATCTTGCAACGACTCACTCTTACACAGATTTGTTTTATACAATGGGTTTAGAACAGAGCTGGAGCCCTGACACCCACTCCTGAAGGGAGGGTGGCAGACATGTGAAGTTCAAGAAGGAAAACGATGTCTGAGAAGCCTGACAGGTGTGTGTGACCACCTCGTGACCACCTGAGGAGGGCACCCAGGCTCTAGTCTCACAAAAAAGGGTTTTTTTTTTTTTTTCTGACTGGTTCCTCAGTGTACCTTCCTCTGATTTGGCTGTCCTTAGAGGTGACAACGAAGGTGGTGATGATAAAAATAGTAACAGCCCACTTGTCAAGCACATAGGTGTCAGGCGGGGCAGGAAGTATTTTTACCTGTATGAGCTCAAGTCCAGGAGGGCAGAACAGGGATCACTCCTATTTTAAAGATGGGGCGCAGGTATGGAGAACCTGAGAAACTTGCCCAACAGAGCTGGGATCGGCTTGACTTCAGAGCCCACAGTCTTAGGCACCACACCATACCTCATCACGTCCTTGATGATGCCCAGAACAATTTCTGGCTAAAAGTAGGTAGAAGCATACCTACTGCATAATTGGGCTCAGACTATTCTACAATCTGCTCTTTTCTCGTACTATCCCACAAACATTCGTCAATCCAAACTCTTCATGGGCTGCCTAACATCCCACCATTTGGAGACTCCAGAGGTCACAGCATGAAGGGGGCTCTCTCTCCTGAGGTCACTTCCTTCATTTAAACTAACGTATCAACTGGCTGGAACATGGAACATTCCAGAAGTTGTTTTGCAATAACTTCTCTCTCACCAGGTCATTTTTATGGCATTTAGACATATTTTTCTCCCCGTTAAATAGGTCGTAGAACCCATTCCCCACATTTACATCTCCTTTTCAAAGATGTTTCCATATTCAAATCACCAATCCATCCTCCCGAAGTGTGCCAGCTCTGCTCACCCCACTCTGCACACACATGTAAGGGTCTGTGCTACCCAACCTCTCAAGCTGAATCCCAACAAATCTTTCACAAGCCACGGAAAACAGCAATCAGATTTTTCAAGATCAAATTTCTTCCCCAGGGACACCCCCAGCACACGCTTTGTTTGCCCCAGCATATCCCATGCTCAATCTGGATGTCCATGCTAAGGACACGTGGCACCAGGTTGCTGGAAAGCCACTGGGAACTCGTGCCTACAAGACTGAACATCCCAACCAAAGGCTTCTACTACAAGGGCACAGAATGGAACAACAAAGAATAAACGGGTGTGCGGGGAGAGAGAGATAGGGAGGTTAATTTTGCTGAGTGAAATCTGTAGAGCTGTCAAGACTGCAGAAACAGACATGAAATTATCCAACCAATGAGGGGTAGATAATATACAGCAGGGGAAAAAGGAGTGGCAGAATCACCTGTCCTAAATCCTTGAGGAAACTGACAAATTTGATGAAGGACTGTAGGTCAGATGGAAGTCCAGCCCCAACATGAAAGGTGCCAACCTCAACAGCTATAGGGGGTGATGTAAGAGATCATCCTTGCTCTTAGGAAATTTTCCATGAAATATTAAGGGGCAAAGGGCATGATGTAAGACAAAGAGGGACAAAGGAAACATGGCAAACCTTAAAAACCGGTGAATCTGGATATAAGCTATTTGGAAGTTCTTTTGCACTGTACCTGAAATCTTAAAATCTTGAAATCTAATCGTCAAATGAAATCTTAAAATTCTGTTAGCAGGAAATTCTTTCGAACTAAGAAGTGCCCCCAAAAGTCAACAAAGATGATCTTATTCATCTTTCTATGTCTTCTCTGCTTCAACAGGCCTGGGATGTGTTTGTAAAAGAAATCTGGATGAGAAGGAGTGTGGGATTAATGGGATCTGGGACTCTATGTTTCCTCCCGCTTCATCGAAGGGACTGTCTGTCTTTGTATGTTTCTGAGTCACACTGGAAGCAGGTGTATTGGCTCATCACCCTTTGGCCTCCTGCTGTTGTTTGCACTTGGCATCAAGGTGTGTCACCTGCATCTAGCCCGTGGCGTATGATGGCGAATATGAGGGAGGGCTGGTAGAGGGAAAAACTGACAGGCGGGGGCGGTACTGGGAGGTCAGAGCACCCCTGAGATAACCATCTTGGTGACACTCACCCTTCCTTCGTAAGCCCCTGCTGCTTCACAGTGAGTAGCTAGCTATCTTACCTTCTATTTCAGGACACAGCCACAGAGTAATTGAGCACCCATTATGCAAATTATGTGTATCCCCCAGCATGTCAGTGTTCTGTTATCATCTGTTGGAGGGTATGGGTGATAGCATGGCAAGGACCCTCCTGTTTTGCATACCTCAGTTTTCCTGGATGCCTCCCACTTGCAAATTGCTGACTTCGAGCAATCCTGCTCTCATAAGTGGAGATAATCTCAGTGATGCTTTTTCTCTTAAAAAACATCAGTTGTTGGGCACCTGGGTGGCTCAGTTGGTTAAGCCACTGCCTTCGGCTCAGGTCATGATCCCGAAGTCCCGGGATCGAGTCCCCCATTGGGCTCCCCGCTCTGCGGGGAGTCTCCTTCTCCCTCTGACCTTCTCCCCTCTCATGCTCTCTCTCACTCTCTCTCTCTCAAATGAATCTTCAAACAAACAAACAAAAAAACCAATTGTGACAAATCCCATATGCTTGTGTGACAACAAGCTACCGCTATGGCCAATGACATCCATAGCCACGAGATCAAATGTCTGTATCTACCAACCTGTGGCCTTATGATCATCAAACGATAAGCTATTCCAACAAGAAAAAGTTAAAAAAGATTTTACTTGTCCCTTTTCAGAGAACAGAACTTTCACAAGAATCTCCCAGACAGAGAGAAAAAGGTCAGCAGGGAAGTTCCCTGTGGGTTGTCATGGTCATGCGGGTGACAGCAGTCAGACTCTCTCCTGTGGTCCGGCCCAGTGACCTTGGACCTGGAGGAAGCTCAGGGCCTTCCTCCCAAGAGCACCCCAGACTCACCTGTGGTACTGAGCTGTGAAAGTCAGATTCCCTTTGGGAAAAGCAGGCAACTCCCACTGTAGAATGTTCTTGAAATTAACTGACTTCATTCTGACATTTTCAGGAGGTGGCACCATTCCTAATGCTGTAAAAATAAAAGGGAAATGTCTGCATCTTTGTTCCTCAAAAAAGTTGCACTAGTAAATGACTGGATCCAACCCTCGGGTCTCCTGTATGGCTCCATGTCTTTAAATGGGCACGTGGGAGAAGAAAAAAGACACACATGAACTGTACTGAGGAGTCTGGATTTTATCTGAAGAACCACGGTGGGGGGGATGTCGGTGGTGTTGGAGGCTGGGGTGGGGCAGAGAGCAAGAGTGAAGTGGGGACAGAGCGGGGTGACCAGGATTTAGGTGGTGGGAGAGAGGGGTCAGAGGGCGGGTAGATGGATTTTAGGTATATTTCCAGAGGTATAGATTCTAGACTTTCTGATACATTTGGTGTGGAGAACTTAATATTCATTCCTGGCTTAAGCATCTGAAGTCCTGATTGGGGTTTGGGGCAAGGACATTCGGTTTGAGATGGGGAGAGATATGCACGCAGAAATGTCCCAGACAGCTGGAGAGAGAAGCCTGGTGCATAAAGGAGAGATCTAGGCTAACGGCAGAGATCATGTCTAAACTTTTTAATAGAAAATATCAAACATACGCAAAAGCAGACGGAAGAGTATGACAAACCATCGCCCGCCCATCACCCAAGGGGGCCAACAGAGATTCACATTTGAGACACCCGCCTATGGCTGGTGTTTAATACCAGGGTTCTAGTGGTCTCCCCTACAGGGACAGCGGAGGGCCTGGGCAAGAACGGGGCTGTACAGAGATCTGGCAGAGGTGAAGGATCCTAGGTGGAAACAGCCCGAGAAGTAGGAGGAAAACCAGGACCGAGTGGCATCCTGGAAGGCCAGGGATGAGTTCATCAGAAAGGAAGGAGGGGTCCATAGTTGTTTGGAGCCGGGCAGGAAATTTAGCGGAGGGCAGAAAAGGTTTCGGTGGATTTAGAACTCCGAAGGCACAGAGCTGTGCTGTTGGGGGGCGGAGTACCTCTGTTGGGGCGCTGAGGACTGAATGGGAGACCCTTGGCGGCCGGACCTGGCACCCGATCACTTCCAGTGCGCCTCTGGGGTCCGTTCAGGGGTTACCCCGGGGCCACCGCTGCCGGCGTCCTAGCTCGGCCTCCAGTTCCCACGCGAACGTCGGGCCGCGGAGCCCGGGAGGCGCGAGGCGCCCCAGGGACAGCCCGGCGCCCCAGGGACAGCCCGGCGCCCCAGGGACAGCCCGGCGCCCACTCCCCGCGGACCCCTCACCTGACATAAGGAGGCAGCCGCCCAGCCAGCTCCGCAGGCTCCGCGGCATGGCCGCGCCGGGAGCCTGGAGGGCGCTCAGGGGGCCGCGCCCCGAAGAGCCCGCGGGTCCTCCGACCCCGCGCGGTGGCCGCTTCCTGGTACTGGATGGGCGGGGCTGGGCGAGGCCCCGCCCCTCCCTGGGCCCCGCCCCGGCCGGGATCAGGCGCCGCCCCTCGCGTGGGGAGAGGGCTGTGTGCGCGGCGGGGGGAGGTTTGCTGGCGGCTGGAGGGGAGACGCGGAGGGAGGGGACCTTGCTTCCCCCAGCGGGTGGGTGGAAAACGCCAGTAGTAAAACGGTTGGAAAATTGTCCGCGCAGTGCCCCGACTGGGGAGACACCTCCCCCAAAACTAAATGCATGCTTTTCCGATTTAAATAAATACACTGCAACTCCCGCCCAGAGGTTCCACCCGGGGTTACGGGCGGTGGTGGTTTTTCTTGACACCATTCAGTATTTCCCCAAGTTTTCTGCCGTGAAAACTTTCTCCAAGTTTTCTCTCCGATCCCCTCTCCCTGCAAATAGCTTGATTTTAAAACACTCCACTAGCAAAGACAGTTCCAAAGGATCTTCTTTGCCCCCTCTCACCCAGGGATGAACATCACAAAACCAAGTCATTTACTGGGCAAAAACTTGTTACTTTCACAAGACTACTTGAGAGAGGTTTAATTTCCTCTTCCTCTTCTTTCCACTGCTTGGGGAGTGGTGAGTTTGGAAATTCCAGAGTAGGGTAATTACACGATGATGTAAGGCACTGCTTGAGGTGACCACCAGCAACACAGCCCAGAGGAGGAATGTTCCCTTGCCCCTGCTGGCCACGGGGCACACAGGGACTTTTGTGTAACCCCAGAAATGTCAGCAGAACCACAAAGCGGCTGCCTTTTCACACTGTCTAATGAGAAACGACTCTGAAGACACTACCAAGTTTGTATTAAAAAGTATTTATCCTTCACCAACCTCAGACCATTATACAAAATTTAAACACACACATACACATTAAGAGCAGCCATAAAAAGGGTATTCCAAAAGATCATTCTGGAAAGCTTTCAAAATATGAGAGATGATTCAAGAGGGCGGAGAATCGGACTCTTCACATGACAAAGTCCCTTTCCTGTGCAATTTCATCAGGTCATTAAATAACTGTCTCCTCTCACATCTCTCTCCTTTGATACTTTAGAATGGCTGTAAAAATAATCTCTTCAAAGCCCTTGAACTGGGACCCGTAATTGTTGTTGTCCCCCTTGTGAATGGATCTAGAAGAAAGGTCTGAGAAGCCTGTTCCTGGGGAGAGGGGAATGAGATAGGAGGTCCCACACCGTTAATCCACCTTGGGGACCTCTCAGGGTTGTCACATCTCTGCCAGAGTCTTCATTCCTGTGTATTTTCTAATATTTCTCTTAGCACCACAGGATCTTGGAGATTACCTAGTCCAATCCCCTTATTTCCTAAAGGAAGAAACTGAGGCCTGGAGAGACTAAGCAAAGTACCCAGAGTCACACACGGAAATAGCAGCAGAATCAGACTCGAGTCCCACTTCTTGTCTGGTTTGCTACATGATGTTCTAGAACGTCCCTTCCCCCTTCCCCCCTCCACAGGAACTTTGGTCACACATATGACCCCTGGAATCAGTGCACACAGTGCTTCTTAAATTGTTAAATAGGACCTCCAGGAATTTTGTGTCTTATTTCTTCTGAAGACCTTGAAACAATTTTGCATTTGTTCTCTTGCTCTTTTTTTTTTAATTTTAAAATTTGGCACAGAGATTCTATCCCTCTCTCTCATGCAAATGTTTCCTATTAGTCACCTACCTGATGCTATATTTACACGTGAGTTTGTCTTCCTCACTCAAACTGAGGAGAGCTGGGCAAGTGGCCTAGAGTCGAATTTTCTGAGCTTAGGTGACAGATGTGACATGTGGCAGGAACCCAAGACTGGGCTGGATCTTCCCTCCTTCCAACATGGGCTTCTGTTTCTTCGTGGGTCCCTGCCTTCCCTTCCTTCTCTTTTCCTGTCTGCTTTCTGGCTCCTTCCTTGAGCCTGCTGGACTCACTCCTGCTGAGTGTCTTTCTTGTCTCTCCCCATTCCCACCCTGGCTAATTTCACTACTTCCCAGAAATCTCGCAGGGCCCTGGACCACCCCTGAAAACCACTTGGGACATGTAAACAAGGCACTGAAGGATCCGCAGGTCTGGTTCCAACTCCCCTCCCAGATTGGTAATTTGCATGGAATTTGCATAGATGACATCACCAGGCACCTCTGAGGAACTTTTCGGACACAGAGGAGGAAGTGACCGTGCAGGGAGGGAAACCCTGGAGGTATTGGTCAGTCCAAGTTCATTAAATATTTGAGGGGTTCACCTCATTATATAGCCGTCCCCGATGTCAACATCCGGCTCAGAACTGTCACTTTTGTCAGAAAGCACATCTTCAGGCCAAGGGCACTCTGCAGAGGGAGTGGGAAAGGGTGGCTGTGTCCCTTTTGGTTCCAGTTTGTGGGAATCCTCTAGGTCGTATGTCTCTTCTGGAAAACTTGGTAACACCGGAGGGACGTCCGAATCGTCATCGAGGGTGCTCACGAATACAGAGCTCAGATTTACATTGAAGATAATTTTGTCCCCAGCCTCTTCCGTGGAGCTGCCGTCCTCGGAAAATTGGTCCTGTAGCAGCTTCCCTCGCCCGGGGCTGGGCCCTGGTGCCATCAGTGGCTCCGCCTCCGGCTCGGACAGGTCAGGTTCCTCGGTGTCGGTGTCGGGCTCCAGGCGGTCCTGCCCGGTGGCCGAGGAGGCAGAGGTGGGACCCGGAAGCCCACTGAGCAGCCCGTGCCTGGTATAGCCCCCTGTGCTCGTCCGAGGGGCCGCTGCTTCATCGTTGCTGTCACTTTCGTCGTCGTAATTGTAATTCCACACCTTCTTCTTCCTGTTAATGTGAATCACCTCCACGAAAGCCACTGCTTCCAATGGTGGCATCTCAGGGAATACCCAGGCTGTTAAGTTATTAAAATTCTTAAAAAGAGAGAGAGAGAGAGAGAGAGAGAGAGAGAGAAAGTATCAATTCTGTTCTTTATTTTCCAACATAATAAAACTCAATGAGAGTGACCGCACAGGGATGAGAAGGGTGACAATGACACCAGCAACATCAGGAACAAGGGCTAACGGGTATGTACTGTTTACTTACTATCTGCGGGGCGCTGGTCCTACCGCTTGCGCATTACAATGCATTTTACCCTCACAACCTGGCCACGAAGTAGGCTTACGCTTCTTCTCCCCATTTTACAGGTGAGAAAATGAGGCAGAGAGGTGAAGAAACTTGCCCAAGTTTCATGAGTAGTGGGTGGGGGATGCTGCATTTCAGGCTGGGTAGGCTGCTCGCCCCAGGGACCAGGTTCTGCTTCCAATCCTTCCTATCCGGCTCCCCTCGCTGCTTCTTACATGTCAGGGGGATCGATCCATTTAGATTCTGGATTGCCAAGATATTCTTAAAGGATGTCAGGGAACCGCGGGAGAGGAGAGATGCTGGGGGGGGGGGGCAATTCCATCGGGGTCCCCTGGACCAGAGGACCTTAAAGATGGGGAAGATCCCCAAACAGGCAAGACTCACAGAGATCATTCTGTTCCAGCTCTTGGAACAGAGCACTGCCAGGATACAGCTGAGCTGGGTGAGCTCTGGAGAATACAAGGCAGGCTGAGTCTTGCCCTGAAGATGGATTTTGTCTCTAGGATAACTAACTCCAGGCAGGTTAATGGGGAGGAGGTGGTCCTCCTCTCTATTCTCCTGTGCCTACCTGGGCTGCCCAATTTGAGAAACCTGCTCTTCCCCTACTCTACGCAACCCAGCTTTGGGGTGAATATTTCTATTATATTTCTAAGTCATTCATCTTTTTTCTTATTGATTCGTAGGAGGGAGGTCTTTATATAATTTGGATGCCAATTATTTGTTGATTATTTATATTACTATTTATTACATATATTCTCCCCTAGCTTTTATTGCTTTACATCATCAATGACATTCGATGACAAGAAATTCTTAATGTTAATATAAAAAAAGAGTATCAATGTTTTTCCTTCATGGTTCTGCTTTTTGTGTCTAAGACAATCTTCCTTACCCCAAGGTGATATAGAATCTCCTGTCGTGTCTCCTAAGACTTTAACAGTTTTGCCTTTCATGTTAGTCTTTAATATACCTGGAACTGATACTTGTATATGGTGTGAGGTAGAGATCCAACTTCATTTTCTCCCATATATTTACATTTATTGATCAGCCAATCTTTTCCCCATGGCAATATCTACTTATCATTAGTCATGTTTCCCCATGAGTAGGTCTAGTTCTGGGCTCTCTACTTGACCAAATCTTTGTTAATTAATGCCTTGCAATAAGGTTTTATGATTTTCTCCACGAAAGACCTGTACTGTCTTCTATTAGATTGACTCCTTAAAATGTTTTAGGAATATTTTTTATTACTACTGTGATGGTAGTTTTGTTGTTATTTACTAAAAAATTTTCTTTTAAAGATTTTATTTATCCATTGGAGAGAGGCAGAGCGAGCAAGAGAGCACAAGCAGGGGGGAAGGGCAGAGGGAGAAGCAGACACCCCACTGAGCAGGGAGCCCGATGCGGGGCTTGATCCCAAGACCCCGAGATCATGACATGAGTGAGCCAAAGGCAGATGCTTAACTGAATGAGCCACCCAGATGTTCCTGTAATGATATTAAAAAAAAAAAAAACTGTGATTCCACTTAACTGTAGGATTCCAAGTTCAAAACCAGGTAAAACTAATCTATGCTGTGAGTAATCAGGACAGTGGTTATTCTTGGTGGGGGGTCCTTACTAGAAGGTGTCAGGAGAGATACTCTTGGGCAGGCTGATGATAGTCTCTTTCTCGATTTAGGCATGAGTTACATGGATGCACCGAGTTTGTGAAAATTCACAGAGCTTTACACTATGATTTGTGTACTGAATTTCTTGGATGTTGAACAGCGGCTTCATGTTTATTTTTATATTGACTATTTCATAGATAGCAACTCTGTCAAACTTATTACCCTTAGTCGATCTCTAGATTCATGTGAAGTCTTTAACTTCACCAGTCATATCATTTATAAGTTATCATTGTCTCTGCCCTGACTCCTCAGACTTTAAGAGCCAGGAGGGCAAGATTTTCCATCTGTTTTGTTCACTTCTGTATCCCTAGTGCCTGGAGCATGTGGACACACGGTAGGTCCTCAGTAAATATTTGTTCAATGCAAACACCAAAAGAAACAAGAAACAAAAACAAAAACAAACAAAAACAAAAATACCCCAAAAGAATGAAAGAAGGAAAAAATAAAAAAATGTAAAAAGATGCCATTAAAATTTTTTTTAACATGTATTGTCGATTAAACACATATACACAAATACGCTAGGTGTTGAGTTTTTTGTTTTGCCATTCCTAGAGTTTTTACTTAAATGCAGAGTAACAATTTTTTTTGCCATTTAACTTCTCTTTCTTTTTAAAAATTTTAAAAATTATGTTCACTTAGCCACTGTATGGCATCTATTATTAGTTTTTGATGTAGTGTTCAATGATTCACTAGTTTCGTATGACATCCAGTGCTCATCACAACACGTGGCCCTCCTTAATACCCATCACCCAGCTACCCCCTTCCCCCCAAGCCACCCCTCCTCTGAAACCCTCAGTTTGTTTCCCTGGGTCCACAGTGAGGGTAACAATTTTTTTTAAAATATTTTATTTATTTATTTTACAGAGAGATCACAAGTAGGCAGAGAGGCAGGCAGAGAGAGGGGAGGAAGCAGGCTCCCTGCTGAGCAGAGCGCGGGACATAGGACTCGATCCCAGGACCATGAGACCATGACGTGAGCCAAAGTTAGAGGCTAAACCCACTGAGCCACCCAGGTGCCTGAGGGTAACAATTTTTAATGGAGGAATACTAGAAAGACACAAGCTACTAACACCTCCTCTTAGTACTTGGGTCAACACAAAAAATAATAGAGATACTTTATATATATATCTTATTTTTTTAAAAAAATTATTTATTTTTTTGGACACATCTTAGGGAGGGGAGGAATTCCAGGGAGACCTGGGGGGAGGACTAGTAACCCAGGCAGAGAATTTATCAAGGAGGGAATGGGTGTGGTGCTAAAGGCCTTTTTTATCTCACGGCTGCAATGAGAAATAGCAGTGAGAGTAGGAATTGCCCAAGACCTCAAGGCCAAAGGAATAAATACAGCTCCGACAGGAGGAGATGGACTAAAGTTGAGATAAGGAGGCAACTGGCTGCTGGCAGAAAAGACTTTGAAAGTATTTTACACCGTGGGTAAAAAATGTCCATTCTTGGGGCACCTGGGTGACCCAGCGGGTTGTGTCTGACTCTTGGTTTCAGCCCAGGTCATGATCTAGGGTCGTGGGATGGAGCCCTTGCTGGGGAGTCTGCTTGAGGTTCTCCCTCTCCCTCTGCCCCTCCCACCTCTGCACACCTGTGTGCACTCTGCCCCCCCTTTCTCAAATAAATACATTTCAAAAAAATGTCCATTCTTGAAAGGCAGGGATCACAGTGTGGGTGAAACACAATACAGCGGCATCTAACCTCTCCTAAGGCACAGCCGAATGCGGGCTGGGCTCAAACACCAGTTGTAACAAAAAATCTCCCAAAGCGCACCCCGCCCCATGAACGACCCCTCCCCCAACCCGCCCCGAACAAATAAGACCAAGAGAAAGAATAGTACAATTTTATCCACTGCGGAGGAATTTAAATATGTGGTTGTTTAAAAATGAGAAGAAAAAGGTGAAACGAGTTGAAACATAGAAACGTGAGATCATTTTGAAAGAAAAACTATAAAACAAAGAGGGAAAGACAGCAACGAGATAGAGAAAATGATCCATAATTTATGGGCACACGTGTCAAAAGACATGAGGAGGTTTTGGAAGAGTTGTGAGATCAATACCCAGATTTGTCTGAGGGGCCGAAGGTTCTGAGTAGAAAGGGGGCCCCTTGGGGGCACAGACGGAAAAACAAAGACAAACAGAGGGGCTGGTTTCACTAATAATTAAAGTAACACAAATGAGAGCAACTATGGGCGACCTTTATACACATAGAAATGATTAATTAATGTCAGCAGAGCTTTGGAGAAATGTATCCACCTACACGTCGCACTTGGCAGCATAAATTAATTCTTTATCTTTTTTAAAGATAAATCCACCTGTGTACCCATTCCACTGACATAATCCAAACGGAAAGATGATCTTTACAAAAAATGTTAATGGAGCACATTGTGTTATTCATAAAGGCCAAAGAAGAAAAAGAAAAGCAAGGAAAAGAAATCATTTCAAATGCCCAACAGCTGGAAAATGATCAAAGGAAAGATAATACGTTAATGAAAATGGAATACCAGGTGATCGTTAAAAATATTATGTGGGCAAAGTATAAACAGAGAACAGAAAATGGAAATACAGATACATATATATTTGGATATCATTCAGTGATAAAACAGCTTGGTGTTTTTAGAAAATGGGATTTTTTTCTGCTGTGAAAATATTTGAGAGTATAATAAAAATCCTTAAGTTAAAATAAAAAATAAAGAAACTTAAAAAGAGACTACATACCAAAACTTTGGGGAACTCATTTCTTAAGCATATATAACCGACCCGTTTCAGTATTATTATTGTGCTTATGAAGACAGCAACTATTAAAAACATAGTAATTATTCCTCCTATTCTGGCAGATTCTGATGACCCTGTTGATGAAAAATGAAATGACTTTATTTTGGAATAAATTCAATAAATGACCACAGATTGAAATAAACATGCATTGGACTGATGGTGGAATGAGTTATCAAACAAGCAAATGTTACTATTATTAAACACAGAATGAAAAGTAATCCAAGTATACATAGTTTCCAAGGATAAAAGCAGCAGATTTAATTTTTCAAAGTAAAATTTCTTCCAGCTACTTTCTTTCTTTCTTTTTTTTTTTTTTTAAAGATTTTATTTATTTATTTGAGAGAGAGAGAGAATACAAGCTGGGTTAGGGGCAGAGGGAGAGGGAGAAGCAGACTCCCCGCTGAGCAGGGAGTCCCCTCACCCCAAGACCCTGAGATCATGATCTGAGCTGAAGGCATACGCTTAACGGACTAAGCCACCCGGTGACCCTGTCTTCCAGTTTTAATGATGTTCTATAACTACACTCTCCAACACAATAGCCATGAGCTGCACATGACTCTTTAAATTTAAGTTACCAAAACTGAGGGGCACCTGGATGGCTCCATTCTGGGATCGAGTCCTGCATTGGTGAGATGGTGGGCAGTCCTTGTGCAGCAGGGAGCCCACTTCTCCCTCTGCCTGCCGCTCCCCCTACTTGTGCTCTCTTTCCTCTCTCCTTTTCTCTCTGTCCAATAAACAGATAAAACCTCAAAAAAATTAAATTAATTACCAAAGTTGAAAAGAAACCCCACCAAACTCAGTTTTCAGTTATCCTGGCCACATCTCAAATGCTCCATCATCACCTGTTAATATTGTTAAACAAAACAAAACAAAACTCCGGGCCCAAAATGGAGTCACTTATGCCTGGCCCATGACACACGGGGTCTCAACACCTAACCTGATTGCATTTTCAACCTCCCCCACCCCCACCCCGGGACTGTAATCTTAACTGGTCATTCTGGAATTTTCTGCTCAGGACCGGGAGGTAATCCACCTGATAAAATAACTTTCTGTCCCCCAAAGGGAGATGACTTCACTTGAAAATCCTTTTTTTCGGTGTGACTTCCTTGTCTGATTTTAAAAACCTTTCCTTTTCTGTAGCCCTCTGGAGCTCCTCTCTATTTGCTAGATGGGATGCTGCCCGATTCCTGATTTCCGAATTGTTCAACAGAGCTAATTAGGTCTTTAAAATTTACTTGAACGTCTGTTATTTAACAGTATACCCTACAGGCAAGAAGAGGTGGAAAAGAGGAGTTTGTCTGAAAAAAACAACTGGATCATTCTGAGGCTGGACTTTGTCCACACGGGGTTCTACCAAATCCACTCTGTCCTACTGAGTGCCCCTGAAGTTTCTCATCAATATTCCTTTTGGAAAATTTCAACCTTCTGACTGCAAGTGGCTTTTTTAAATTTTGTTTTTCCATCTCTGCTGCAATGTAAGCTCCACGAGATCAGGGATATTCAATTTTATGTGTGTGTTTAAAAGATTTTTATTTATTTGACAGAGAGACAGGCAGAGAAAGGGGGAAGCAGACTTCCTGCTGAGCAGCGAGCCCAATGTGGGGTTCAATTCCAGGACCCTGAGACCATGACCTGAGCCGAAGGCAGAGGCTTTAACCCACGGAGCCACCCAGGCGTCCCTCAATTTTATTTGTTTTGGTCACTGCCATCTACCCAGCATCTACGAGAGAACCCAGCATACAGTAGGTCCCCAATAAATATTTGTCAAACGGATGGACACAGCTTTCCCTCAAGGCCTTCCCGAAGGAGCCAACCAGTTAATTTAAGACTTGACCAGAAGGGAGACATTTTTCTAGATCTCTGGTCTAAACTCCACCCAGATGAGTACTCCCCTAAGACAGCAGTGTTCACCCCCACGTCTGAGAAAGTGAGCACCGGTCCCAGGAGGTCTGTCAAGAATCTCCCACCATCTGAACCCTAACCCTAGCTGAATGTAGTTCAGATGACAAGTCTCCACAGTGAGGAGTCCATGTTATGTGAACCTACTTGGTTCCTGAGTTTCAGACAATAAGAATTGGGACATCCAATATTCGGATTGTGAAGGATACCAGTACTTGCACTGTCTTGGGTAACAACACAAGAAGGGAGGCTGATTTAATACACAGAATGATGCGCTCACACCACGTAAAGACAAAATGACATTTCAACATGCTATTGCATGACTGTTTCTTAGCGGGTAAGACAGAAAAGTCAGGGGAGAAACTGAGACGTCACAGAGCTTGTCAACCTCCAAAGAATGTGTGCCTTTGGTCTCAGACTTACATTCATCTTCTAGGTGGGGACTGAGTTCCTGCAAACCACCGTCTGTCAGGTCATACTACTAATTTGTGTATTTACTGGTGAGATTGTGATTTATAGTAATAATAAAAAAAAATCTATTTCGCCTGTCTCCAGTTCCTGGCATAGGGCTCCGAAATTTCCTAGGAATTCCCTAAGTGATAAGAGCAAGGAAGGTGAAGGAGTGTCTTTTGTTGTTCACATCCAAGCCCCTTTTGACCACACTTGAGTTTACTGTTAAGGAGATGACTTTTGGAAAGCCCCTAAGGATGGAGGCTGGTTGCCAGGAGAACCAACTGGTGATTAGAAGGTTGGAACTTTCAACCCTACCCCTGGACCTCTGGGGGCAAGAGAGGGACTGGAGGTTGAATTAATTGCCAATGGCAAAGGATTTAATCAGTCCCACCTTTGTAATGAAGTCTGCATAAAACCCTTAAAAGACAGGGTTCTGAGGGCTTCTGGGTTGGGAAGTTGGGGGGTGGGAGTGGTATGCTCGCTTTAAGAGGACAGAGAAGCTCCCTGCCCCTCCCCTCATACCTGGCCCTATGCCGCTCTCCCACCCAGGCTGTTCCTGGGTCATATCCTTTTGGAATCAACCAGGAACCCAGGAAAGAAATTGTTTTCCGGAATTCTGGGAGTCATTCTAGTGACTGATCAAACCCAGGGAGCGGTTTGATTTACAATTTACAGCTGGTCAGTCCGACACCCAGGTGACGACTTTGATCTCAACTCGCATTTGGAGTGGCAGTGGGACAGTCTTGTGAAGTCGGGTCTCTACCTCCAGGTAGACAGTGTCGGGACTGAGTGAAATCGTTGGACCCTGAAATTGGTGTGGGAGGATGACTTGAGGTGCGGAAAACCGCCACACCAATGGATACATAAGTATTCCATGAGGAGAGAAGAAAATAGTTTCTCCAGTCCATTAGTTTTGTTTATAAGATCATGGTATAACACAAATACAAATAAAAAAATAATAATATAATAAAATATCTGGTCTTTGCCCCTAGTTCTTGGCACAGAACACCAGTTTCCTGTTGTGGTGCGTGATAGGAGTGTCTTTTGGGGACCAAATCTGAGTTTATGCTGATGAGGCAAGGCAAGGCAGGGTGCTGGAGGCAGAGAGCTCCAGGATGCGGGCTGGTCACCAGAAAAACCAAGCTAGTGATTAGAAAGTGGAAACGTCTAGTCTCTCTGACCTTGGGAAAGGGAGAGGGGCTGCCGATTGCATTTAGTCGCTAATGCATGATGGTTTAATCAATCACGCCTACTACGTAATGAAACCCAGTACAAACTCTGGTCAGCAAGGCTTGGAGAAATTCCACGTCGGTGGACACATAGAAGTATTGGGAGGCTGACACCGCCTGACTCCAAGGGGACAGGAGCTCCTGCCCTATTTAAATGTGAAGGGAGGTCATGGGAACCTCTGGATTTGCAGCCAGGCTGGACAGAAGTTTGGGTGCCTACACTACCTCCAGAGAGTGTCAGAAATGAACCAAACAGTGGATACTGAGCTGGTGTTGGAGAATCGGTATGAGGACATAAGTATGCTACTGTGCTTGGAGTTCACATTCTTGCAAGAGCTACAGGCATAAAGAATTCATACGCAAGTTTCGGTTTGCCTGTATTTGACTGACACTCTAATGATGATTGAAGCTAATGCTTTTTCCCTTTAAAGATACATTAAAGGAGATATTTTTTCCTTTAAAATTGGTCTGTGCGTCATCCGACCCTGAGGAACACAGGAGAGTAAAATCACAAGGAGGAACTTCATGTGTCAGGCAGTGTGGACCGTAGGTCACTTAACCCACAAATAAGCCACACCCTTGACTGTTCCTTCCTTTCGTCTCACCTTACTGTCTGTACTCTGGTAAATGAGAACGTTAAAGAAACTCTCATGGGGACTGGGAAATTCTGGAAGGCTTCCTTGGCGGAGATGTTCACTTTTGGCAAAACAATCAGGGACCGTGTCACTTCCCGGGCAAGTCAGCGGCAGCGAACTTTCCTAAGCCTGACTGGTCTCACTGCAAATTTCTCGGTTTGGGGGAAGGCTCGGGAACTATGCTGTTTACTGTTCTATGCCTTTGCAACAGAAGGACTTCTCAGTCTTCCTCAAGGACTATCTCAGCCACACTAGTGAGTGTTCCTTCCGCGTGTGAACGACAGCCCGCCTTCCTGTGAGGCAGGGCACATCGACGAGCCACACCCGACCTCCATAATTTGACCCTTTGATACCTCTGCCTGCAATTGCTTCCACCATCCTTCCCTCCTCCAGCCCTTGGCTTGAGTAAAGGCCAAGCCAAGGGTGCCCAGAACTGAATTTCATCCTGACTCTTGCATGTCCATTTCAGGAGGACTTGACTTTATAAAGGTGGATACGGAACTGTCCCTCTGGTATGGCACCTTCAAAGGGACTCCATCCCTTGGCTGAGGTTGACCAACAGAACACATCACTGTGATGGGCTTTCAGGGGAAGAGATAACTTCCGTGCTCCACGACTTTCAGATTCTTCTCATTAAATACGTTTTCCCACATACTGGGACAAAAGCGACACCTGAATTTTTAAAAACTTATACCTGTGTCCCGTGCAGGCTGAAGGAGGGTACATTTTACCGGCGATCTGTGTATTGCTTCCATATTTCTAGGCATAAAATAAACAGATACACAATAGTTTGTGTTTGGAAGTAACTTGTCGATGACGTAAGTGAAATTTCCAATGACGTTTTCATCTAGTGCGGGGTTATGCTGTGAAAAGAAGCCAAAAATCAGGAAGACTTTGAGGGAGAATTTCATTTAGAGGCAGGTCTGAACAGTGTCTTTGGGGGATACATCTTCAAATCTTAAACAGGGATAAAAATATCACTGGCTTGATGGGAAAAAGTTTTTTTTTTAAGTTACTAGGGACCAGGAATTGATCGTTCAACGCACACTTTCAAACCACGAAATCTAGTCTAGCAACTTCATTTTATAAATGAGTAGAAAAAGTTTCAACAAGGAATAAAGGTTTCCATGATGTCATTTTTACAAGATTATTTTGTCTTGCATTGAGATAACCCAGCAAAAATGAGAAAATAAAAAAAGATTGTCTTTTTTCATTAATGATATGTATCTACCCTTCAGAAGTGCTTTCATACATATTAATGAATGGGATTTTTAAAATGGTCTGCAAAGTTGGCATTATCCGCATTCTCCAGATGATGAAACTACCGCTCAGAGTGGTTAGGTAACTTTCCAAGGCCACACAGCTTGTCTGTGGCAGACCTGTGGGTGCTGTTTAATTTCCTACCTTTTCCCTTAAAACACCTTGCCTCTTCCTTCTCACGTAGTTCTGTTCCATTTTGGAATTAAAGAGATGATACAAAGGTTGTTCTTCCAAGAAAAACAACTTCTGTGTAACGTTTAATAGTTTTCAAAATACTAGCAGTTCTATGAATTAGGATTTCTAGCAGTTCAAATATGACCTTCTGTAATAATGTTTTTCTCCAAGTTTCTGTTTAGAAGGAGGAAGAATTAAAAAAAGAAAGAAAGGAAGAGAGAAAGAAATTAAGAAAGAGCCCTAAAGAACGAAAATCTCATGCATGGCCAATAAGCAATGAAGAAGAAAAGGGGGGAGAGAAGTAGAAACTTCCTGGAAGAGGAATAGCCAATGGTAGTCGGGAATATCTAGGTCCCACACCTGGTGTTGCCATTGTGTGATCTTGAAGTGTGAGATGCTTGCTTCCTGTTTCCCTAAGCAAGCAGACATGCCCCTGAGCCTGACTATTTTGCCCCACTGTGGCTCAGATGCCCAGTCCTGCTCCGAGCCATGGCCAACCCCTTCTTGTGCTCATTGATCCTCATCTCCTCTACAATGTGGCTCTGCCAGTCCCCCTGGGACATTCCATATGCACATGAACGTTCTGTAACTTCTTCAATTTTAAAGTGTCCCTCCCTTGACCCCACTTTCCATCACAGAGTATCTCTCCTTCTCTTGATAGAAAAACTCCTTAGAAGAATTAGCTCACCTCACTATCTCCCATTTCTCACTCCCTTCTCTTTCTGGAACCTATTCCTACTAGATCCTCACCCCAACATTCCACCAAAGTCACTCTTAGCAAGGTCACCGGGACTTCCATGTGGCGAAATCCAATCGTCAATCCACAGTCTTCCTCTAACGTGTCCCATTTATAGCATTTGACCCAGTAGATCACTTTCTCCTTCCAGAACTTTCTTCTCTCAGCCACCAGGACATCATCTCATCTACTCCTCCTACTGCTGGTTGCTCCTTCCCAGTCTCTTCTGCTGTTTCCTCATTTGCTAGATCTCTACATTTTCAGTCCTCTGGGACTCTGACTTTGGACATCTTCTCTCTGCATATCCGCCTCTGGATGATCTTGTCTCTTCTCAAGGTATTAATACACAACAAGAAGCTAAAGACTTCTGTGGACGTCTCTCTAGCTAGAAGCTCTCCCCTGAACTCCAGACTTGGAGCCTTCAACTCCTGCTCAATATCTCCTCCTGGATGCCTTGTGGGCACCTCAAAATGGACATTTACAACTCCAAGCTATTGAGATCCAACCATCTACCTCCTCTGTCCGTAATCTACCCCACGTTAATGAATGGAAGCTCCATCTATCCAGGTGCTCCTGTCTTTTTCTTCATCATATCACACATCCAACCCATCCAAAAATACTGTCAGCTCCACTTGCAATACATATGCAGAATTTGACCACTTCTCTTTACTGCCAAGAAGTCCAAGCCACCAACAGCTGTCACCTGGCTTCCACCAGTAGCCTCTTCTTTTTTTCTTGATCTAATTTAGTACAAAGACTATTTTTCTTTAATGAAGAAGATGCGCACTACCACCATTTCCCCCTTACAGTGTTGTCAATATCCTAATAAGCATGGCACTCTTATTTTAGAAATAATAATCTCAAACAGAATTAATAGCTCATGAGTTGAATATAAATTAGAAAGAAACTTGACACAGTCTCTGAACTACATAAGCTTATTTCTTCCCTCTGTTATTTTTGTACCCTTCTCCTAATCAAAGGATTAGGGTGTTGATTATAATCCAAGTGGATATTAAAGGGAAAATTATAATTGTATAATTTGCTACTTCCTACTAAGTAGTAACCATCATAATAGTCTCTTCACTGATCTCCCAAATTCTACCTTTGGCCCCTATGATCTATTCTCAATACACCAGGCAGGATAATCCTGGGTCCTCCAGCATCTTCATGACACTCCGAAGCCCCACAAGATCTGAGCCCCTTGCTTCCATGACCTCACCTCCTTCTACTTTCCTGTCTTGGTCACTCTATTCCAGCTCCCCACTATTTCTCAAATCCACTGGGTCCATTCCGGCCTCAGGACCTTTGACTTCTGGTGCCCTCTACCTGAAAAGCATGTGCCCCTGTATCCTGCAGATTGGTATCACGTACAAGGGTTTACACTTGGCAAAGGGCTACGCCCATGTAAGCTGCTCAAGCAGAGGCCACTTTCATTCATTCCACCATTTAGAATTTTGCCCTAGTTTGTACTGAAATTAGTCTGTTCTTTTGGTCTACACCATACTCCTTTCTCTTTGTTCCCTGTGTGTTCCCTGATGTGTGTGTGTGACTTATTCTTCAAAAGAAGACCACACCACTAGCCTAAGTCAACATATTTCCACAATGAATGAACTATGGAGACTTCTTCCCTTAAATCAGACCCCATTGCCTCAGACTCTTTACCCTTAATTGTTCTAGTCATTACAAATGTCTTTTTTTAAAGAAAAACATATTCATGGCCAACTCAGAACTGTTTTGACCACTTACCTTCTTGACAATCTCCCCTGACTGTTCTTCGATGATAAGTGATAGGAAAAATTGTAATACTTCTCCTTCTAGCATCTTGGGAAGGACGGGTGGAAAATTCACATTGACGTTAATGTGGTCGGTAAAGTTAATAATATCAAATTCCGGTGGTTCCAAAGATACTGTTCAGAAAACAAAATCAGAAACAAATCCCAATATCTAACCATACCGTTCCCAGTGCTGTATCATAACCTGACTTCTGGACAGCTATCTTCTCTTTAGCCTGCCTAGGGTCCTAGTTGAGGCATGGGTTGTCTTTGTTTTATTTTATTTTTATCTTTTTAGATTTTATTTATTTATTTGACAGAGAGAGAGTTCACAAGTAGGCAGAGAGGCAGGCAGAGAGAAAGGGAGAAGCAGGCTCCCTGCTGAGCAGAGAGCCCGATGCGGGGCTCGATCCCAGGACCCTGGGATCATGACCTGAGCTGAAGGCAGAGGCTTAACCCACTGAGCCACCCAGGCGCCCCATGTCTTTGTTTTACTGGTGAAAAACTGAGAACAATAAAAGTGATGTGATTTGCTTAATGGAGAAATGGAGGACAGGTTTGGGGATGGAAGTCAGTCTTTCCCAATTTTCAGGCTGTATTCTAAACACAAAAGTAAAAATGACTTATTTTCGTATTATAATAATATCCAACTGTTGTAGAAATAGCAGAAAACACAGTAGACGACGGTCCCTGAATGTGGTTAATCATCTTCTGTCTACTGTGTGTCTATTGTGTATATGTGTATAAACTGAACTAGTGTAAACACACACACGCATCTAAACTAAAATTAAATCATTCTTACCCGCAGTTTTGCATGGAATATGTTGCACTTAACTCATTTCATAAACATATTAAAACATATTTATCTCCATCGAGGGCTGGCCAAATGGCTTGTGGATTGGGTTTCTGTACAGCCTGCCAGCTCAGGGTGTTTTTAGTTCTGCAAGGGTTGTAAAACAGTGAAAGAAGAATTGGTGATACTGTGTGTGATGTGTGATCCGTGAAGTCTGAAGTATTTCTTTCCTGACCTTTTACAGACTGGATGACCCCGATATTCATCGTGAATTTTCGTGGTTGCTTCTGTTCTGCTCAATGGTCGGTTGTACCGTAATTTCATTGATTTGCTATTTTGAATACGAGACTGTCTCTACACTTTCTGAATAGAATCATCGTGTCAATGAGCATTCTTGGAGCTAAATCATGACATTTACCCATGATTGTTCTTTAGGGTGAATTATTATTATTATTTTTAGAAGATTTTATTTATCTATTTGACAGAGAGATCACAAGTAGGCAGAGAAGCAGGCAGAGAGAGAGGGGGAAGCAGGCTCCCCGCTGAGCAGAGAGCCCGGTGCAGGGCTCGATGCCAGGACCGGGAGATCATGACCTGAGCCGAAGGCAGAGGCTTAACCCACTGAGCCACCCAGGTGCCTCTTTGCTTTTCTTTCTTTTTCTTTTTTATACACACATATATGTATATTTCCACACACACATAAACATACATGCACCATTCCAGTGAATTGCCCATTTAGGATGTTTGTGACAGTGCGGATTCGGTCGTTTTCACTTTGGAAAGCACGTATGTGCAAGTGCACACTCACACAGCCTTTAACAGGGAGATGAAATCGAATCTTTCTCTTGGAAACTGGTTGCACAGTAGGGCACTGAAGAAATGCTGGAATCTGGCTGAGGACCACTGACCCTGGGACTGTTAAGGCAAGTGCCATAGGGAGCTGATTCCAGTCACAGGGGAAGAAGAGAGAGGCAGACCCACTCTCGGGCTCTGGTCTTCTCTGAGACTGGGCACTGGTATAGGTAAGAGCTACTGGGTTATGATCTGGGGGAGGGGCCGCAGTGTTAAGGAAAACATTGGCCCAAAGAGTTGAGACAGCTCCGACACAGACCATCTGGACCTCACTCTCTACTTCCGGTCGGGTTCTGAAATATACCAGAAAGTAGCGGCCATTGCTGCCGGAATGCCTGCCTCACTCAGGCACAGAGGAATCCTCTCCAAAGTACAGATCATCATCCCACTTCTTGGATAAGAAAACTGAGGCTCGCAGAGGCAAAGTAAATACTTCACAGTCCCAGAGCTAGGAAAGTGCCAGGGTCAGGCGTGCCCTGAGCCCGAGACATGCTTTGCCGACCTTTCTGTTTCATGGCAAAGCAAATATTTATGACCTTAATGATGATGGAGATGATAAAGGGAGATCTACTCACTGTATGCTGCCAGGAAGAAATCGATGAAACACGTGACCAGCGTTGCGTTCCCTCTGAGCCCATCAACTGTGACGGCGTACGTCTCGGGTAGGACCTCCCACACATCTGTTAGGTCACAGAATGATGCTGTGATATTTGAACAGTGCTCCACAATCTTCTCACGGTCTGGTTTACTTTAAAAGGAAAATAAATGACAAAAGGAGAACTTCAGTGTTTATATGATGAGAACCTACTAACTAACTGTATGCCCAGCTTCTTCGTTTTGTTGTGGCTCTGCCCGAATATCACTGTATCAAGTCGTTTTCCTTAACCGCCTTATTTAAAATGGAAATACACCTTACCCCACCTGTCCACCCTTTCTCTCCTAATCCCTCTCGCCCGTCTTTTTCTGCACACTGTTTACCAGCACCTACCACATTATGTCTTTATTTGTTTATTCAGATCCCTGCCTACTTTCAGAATATCTGCTCTAGGCCTCAGGAGGTCAAGGACTTGGGTTCATGGTTCGACCCCTGGCATGCAGGAGGTACTCAGTAAATATTTGCTGGATGAATGAATGAGCAAACCCTTATGCTGTTGTGGGAGAGGCCCCAGATCTCCCTGTGCCCACACAACAATCATGAGTGTCCTCCCTGAAACCCTCTCTCCCTCTGAGGATCACATGGTCCAGTCCCAAGTCAGCCCGTGCTATGTAGGGACAGCAGAGACATCTGATTTCTTGAGCTTCAGAAAGGTTAAGTGGGTGGTACACGTGACCGCCTAACGCAGAGAGAAACTAAGACTTTGGCAGGCAGCACAGAGACTCGCAAGAGGCCTTCTACTGGGTCAATCAGTGGTAGTAACAGCTGTTAGCCAAATAAAGAGCAAACAAAAGAACATTGGGAGGGGCAAGTGGATCAAAGCAACCACTTGGAAGGGTGACATCAGACATGGGAAGAAAAGAGCCATTGAGGGCTCCTTCCATTATGTTATTCATCTTCGGACGCTCGGCTCAGAGAAGCTGAGCTCTGTGCCCCAAGATGGCGGCCGATCAGTGATCAAGCCAGACTGTGGACCTGGGCCCCTCCTGCTCTGGGCCAAACAGCTTTCTGATGTGCCACATGGCTCCCTGAGTAAAGAAAACTGAACCCAATATCAACAGTCGCCAGATCTTTGGACTCCTGTCCTCAGAAAACGGCGTATTCATTTATTCATTGAATGTCCAAAGAGTTAAAGAAATAATCGTGAAAACCATACAAAGTGATTATTTTGCTTCTGCGGCTCTGACCTGTAGAGATGATTATAAATACAAGTTTTGTCAAAACCAACTTGAAACTGTTAAAAAGTACGCAATTTAATTAAAGGTGGACTTGGATTTTGAGAGCTCTGAACTCAGAATAGAGAGAGAGAGAAGAGAGGAGCTCTAACACAAGGAAGATCACGACCCTTCCCCAGCCCCCAGGTAATAGAAAGAGAATATACTTAGCAAGGAAAAAATTAAATGTCAAACCAACCTTATAACTGTGTACTGTAATGTATAGCGATCTGGTACGATCGAATGGTTTTTCAATTCCCATGATAAGATGACCCGGAAATTGCGTAATGTCACCTTGAAAGTGCAAGATTTGTCTGACAAATCTAGAGGAAACAGGAGAAAAAAAAAAAAAGAAACACTGAAATCTGGAACCCAGGGTTGTCCAATCGGTCCCTTGGGATCTGGAGCCCACATGGTCTTGGGAAGATGGGAAGGACATGGTTCTAGCGGACACGAGAAATGAACTAATGTAAATAATTCATGAGCAACATGTCATTAGGGCAAGGATCTGTGTCCACCTCATTCTCTCAACTCAACTCCAACTCCTCCTATAGTTCCCCTAAGCGGCTCGGCACACTGCCTGCTTTCCCTCCGCTGAACTTCCCATTGCACTTATTCTCCAGGTACGGAAGTAAGGAACAGATAATACGTGCTCAGACTGGCCCTTTCCAGGCACTTAATCTGAGCAAAAATGCTTAAGTCAGTGCTAGGAAGAGACCCATTCTAGAGACCGTGACACTGAGCAGTTGAGTCATATAGTGTTTCGCAGCCGGGATGAGGCGGCGGCAAGGGAGACTTGAAAGCTAAAGTGGTCAAATTGTTTAAATTCAAGTCTTTTCTGGGGGGGGGGTTAGGGATGGGGTGATTGGGTTATGGATATTGGGGATGGTATGTGCTATGGTGAGTGCTGCGAAATGTGTAAGCCTGATGACCCACAGACCTGTTCCCCTGGGGCAAATAATACATTATAGGCTAATAAAAAAATATATATATTCAAGTCTTTTTTTTCATTTTTTTCCAAATTCAATTTTTATGATCCTCTAAGTTGCCTGTGGTTCGGACTTAGGACTTTGCTTCTTGGCTGTGAACTCTTCATCTCCTGTGCTCATCACAAGCTTGGACACAGAGTTAATGCAGAGTGACATCATGGGGACAGATTTACAGATGTAGGCAAGATGTTTGGTTTAAAACAATTATTTTCCTTTATCTGGCACCAGGTACCAGATAGCACGTGGAATAACGCAAATGAAGGGGAAATTATTCAGATTATTTCCTGTTTGACATGGTCTGCACCTCCTCGTTCTTCGATTAAGGGGCTTGAAATTGCCTCTTCTTTTAAGGAGTTTTAAAACGGCTTCTGGTGTTCTCTCTCTCCCTCTTTTTTTTTTTTTTTTGGTGTTAATTTCTTATAAGTGTTTTGAGAGACAAATGTACAAATGTGGCTAATTTTTGCCCCTTTGACAGAGGAAAGAAAAGAGTATTTGAGAAAATCGAAGAAAAAGGATTCAAACAAAATGGGCAACAGTTCTGGGATCAGAAATCAAATTCCCCACATTTTAAACTTCTGAATAGTTGCCCCAGTACTCTGACCCTTCCACAAAATTCAGTCAAGCCGAGAAAATCTCTTACCAAGCAGAGAAGATAACACACCAGACAGGAGGCTGATACACACTAGGAAGAAGAAAAAAAAAATTAGACAAGCAAAAACACTCTCTGCAGGCTCAATTTGTAATTCTAGCTCTGAGTCTGGCATTCTTTTGGACACATGTCTTTTTGTTTTGTTTTTTTAAAGATTTTATTTATTTATTTGACAGACAGAGATCACAAGTAGGCAGAGAGGCAGGCAGAGGGAGAGGGGAAGCAGGCTCCCCGCTGAGCCCCGATGCGGGGGCTCGATCCCAGGACCCTGGGATCATGACCTGAGCCGAAGGCAGAGGCTTTAACCCACTGAGCCACCCATGCACCCCTGGACACATGTCTTAACACTGGATTGAGACCTCCTTATACTTAAAAAAAAAATCCTCAAGCAAATGGTTCTTGGAAGATCAATGTTGCTATCGGTGGGACATGGTCCAAGGGTTTCAACCTGAGTGAATCCAAAATAAGATCTGTCTGGGGACTGCTGCGGATAACAGGGCTGATGCATTGGGAGAGAGCCCCGAGACGCAGCTAGCTACGTGTCTGGAAGAAGTCTCAGAATACGAATGCGCAGACTGTTAGCTAATACACCTTGAAGGTTACTACGTTTGTCAAGGGTGGCATAGGAAGAAAATCGCCGGTGATGGGACCTGGGGACTCTCGTTTGCTTTCTGGCTGTCGCAGTGACTTGGGGGGAGGGGAAAGAACAAGGGCAGCTCTGCGCAGGGGAGAAGTGGCCCCCTCATGGGTCCCCTACAGGTAAACTCTAGGAGAGATGACACTGAAATAGAATCCAAAGAAAGGCAGAGAAAAAGCAGCATGGACTATAGGGAAAAAAGTCAAGAGTAAATGAAGCCCAGAAACCAAAGTTCAGGGCTGACTTTTCAGTCTGGTGACCGATAAGAGATAAGGGGGTTTGGCCTCGTCCTAAGTGGGGGATTAGAATGAGGGGATTAAGAGGAATTCCTCTTCCAAGTGCCTAGGAGGACACTCTCCATCATTATGGAGTCATTCTTGTTTGTTTGTTTTCCTAAAATGAATAGTAGGGCGGAAACTCCAGACGCTGCATCCAGGCTTCCTAACTACGTTCCATCTGGCTCTTGGCATTGGACAGGCTGATGCTGGGCCCCTGGTCGGGGACATCCATTTGCTTCCTACAAGATTTCCGACAAAAGTGAACACTCACCCACAAGACACAGATTCCGTGATCTAAGCGGGGAAGCATTCTGGCTCCAAAGCATCTTGGTTATTGAGTCTTTTCTTTACGCTCACATCTGAAAGGAAATCAGCATTAGGTGATCCCCCACGCTGAAGCATGTAACTAAATGACAAAGATCAAGATGGACAAAGGCCAGCGAGAGGTTTCCACGTCCAGGCTTCCACTGCCCTCCTGGGAGCCGGACCTGGGACCAATTCCCGGTCTACCAGGGAGAAGTTTTATTTATTAATTTTTAAGATTTTATTTATTTATTTGAGAGAGCGAGCGAGCGCGCACGAGAGAGCACGAGCAAGGCGGAGAGGGAAAAGCAGGCTTCCCATTGGGCAAGGAGCCCGAGGTAGGGCTCCATCCCAGGATGGACTCACGAGCTGAGTCCAAGGCAGACGCTTTACCAACTAAGCCACCCAGAAGCCCCCAGGGAGAGGTTTTAAATTTAACTTTGGAATAGGCGACAGGATTATCTGTTTCCAGAAACACACAGAAGTAAATAGTAAAGGGTCTTACTTCCTTCAGAAAACTACTTTTATTCATTCTCTGGTGAGTCCTTCAGAATATCTCTATGCACAAGCGAAACCAAATTTATATGATTTCTCCCCCTTTTTTAACACAAGAGATGGGATATACGATCCCTGTCCTACTCCTGCTTTTTCTACTTGAAGATGCATAGTTGGGAGATCTTTCTACATCAGCACCCAAGAGAACTTCCTTGTTTTTTTTAAACCAGTTGAGCTGTCCGGTCTATGGACACGCTACCATGTAGGGAATCAGGCCCCACGAGAGATGTCTGAGTTGCTTCCAGTCTTTTCTGCAACAGATTCTCTTGGACACGCGTCACTCCGCATGTGTGCGGATCTAAGTGCAGAAAAACTTCCCAGAAGTAGGATCGCAGGCAAAAGGTTCTATCACTCAGGGTCTCAGCAGGAAAAAGATATTCGAATGAGGATATCTGGAAAAAGACTTTAATCAGGGGGCTAGTTACAAATGTGTGAGCAGGATGTAGGCAAACCATAAGGAAGAGGGTAGTAGCACCTGGAGCTAACAGCCGTGGGGGCTGTTACCCTCCCGGGCTGGGGCGCAAAGGGAAGATGCTAGAATCTGGTAGGAGAAAATCCTGCTGGAATCCAACGTGATAGTGCAGGGAGGTGGCAGGTGATGGGAGGGTAAATACCCCTCACTGTCTTTCCTCCCTCCTCTTACTTGGGGCTCATCCCTGACTGCTTCCAGTCAGAAGTCATAGGACCAGGGTGCTGGTGGCTGTGTCCGTACAAGACAGGATCGCAGAACAAAGTAAGGGGTGAATGTGGGGAGGCTGGGTCTGGAGGAGTCGATGGAGGACACCTGACCCAGAGGGGCTCTGCACTCGTAATTCAAATAGAAATGGCTACCCTCTTGCCCTGGTGGCTGTGTGATGTACACAGCCACCTGTGATGTGTGACAATTTTTTCTTCCGCCACAAGCTCTTCAGGGAGGCTGTCATCAAGCTCTTGGACTTTTTACTTACTTTATTCTTTTTAAAGTTATTTATTTATTTGAGAGACAGACAGAGCATGAGCAGGGGAAGTGGCAGGCAGAGGGAGAGGGTGAAGCAGGCTCCCTGCTAAGCAGAGAGCCTGATGTGGGGCTCGATCCCAGGATCCTGGGATCATGACCTGAGCCGAAGGCAGACTATTAACAACTGAGCCACTCAGATGCCCCACTCCTGGACTTTTTCAAATCAAATTCATAAATAAAAAAATGATCTTCAGACGAATATAAATTTACATTTCTCTTATTCTGAGTTGAGTATCCATTTTTTATACATGTAAGAGGTATTTGCATTTTTTTTCTTGTTAACTCTATCTTTGTCCGATGGGACAGCGGGACACACGGGGAGCTGGCAGCCTCAGCTCACCCTTGGTCTCACCCCCCTGTCCCCACTGGAGGTGGTCCCAGACCCATGTCCGGACTCTCCCTCTACCCTGGGGACTGCTGATGCACTTTGTGTGGGGGTGCAGTGGGTCACATTGCCCGAGTGGCAGCTGCCCCTCCCAGGCTGGCAGTAACCCACCTGGGGGGTGCAGCTAGCTGGACTGGTGGGGGTGAGCATCGAGGGTCAGCCTTGATCCAGGAACCTAGCATGCCCAGGGACAGAGGTTTAAAGACCTTTGGACATTGCTCCTATGCGGTGGGTTGAGATAGAAGGTCCTCGGGTGGGAGGGATTCGGGGCTGGACTTCCCCAGAGCCCACCCTGGACTGGGGGGTAGGGGAGCTAGCAGGAGGGAGGTCCCAGCATCCCTCAGGCCCCAGTGCATGTGTGCCCAGAGTCACAAGGGGTGGGGTGGCACTGGGCACCTGCGGGAAGCTGCACTGGCCGGGACCGTACCCTGGGCACGAGGGAATGCTTCTGGGGCTGTGTGCCTGGGGGGACCCCTCTTCTCCTTCCTGAGTCTGGCCTGCGTTCGCTTTTCCCGGCTAGTTTGAAGTACCCTCTCCAGACGTGCTGTAAGATGCCAATTGTGTAATTCAATGATTCCCCATGCGAATGAAATGCTCTTAGATCTGGCTTTGCACAATATAAAGTTGAACGGGGGAAATTCCTGCTAATAATGTAATTTTTTTTTTAAACTCAGGAAGACATTAAACAGTAAATATGAAAGCGACAAGTTGAGAGACAGAGACAATGGAAGAAAAGAAAAAGCTTTATAGTTTAAGGCCTTCAGTGGTACTTCTTGCTCTGTAAACATGGGGGTCCTGCATTTCTGTTTTGCTCCGGGCCCCCCACAGTCTGTAGATCACTGTCACCTAACAAGGCATCAAGCGCCTTGGGTTGAATTCAAGGTCGTCCTCAGCCTTCCCAGTTTTCCCAGGAGCCACTGCCCTGCACAGGTGCCCAGCTCGGGGTGTCCCTCACTCTGCTGTGGCTCTCCCCTCCATTCCTCTGGGAGTGACCCTAGCTTCTGACCTCTCAACACGGCTGGTTTTCAGGGCCCCACTCAAGTGGACATTATGGGGTGAAGTGACTCTTTCCTGTATTCCAGCTCCTCCTAAATAGCCAGCCAGCCCTCAAGGCACCTGCTGCCTCCCGGTCCCCTGGTGGAGAACATAAGGGTCTTTCCTTCCATCTGGCCTGATGCCTGGCATAGCATTGGTCGTCAATGAGTAATGAATGGACTAGATTTGGAAATACTACACAAATGCGATTATGTAATTTTTTCCCCTGGAAATTAGGGGAAAAGTACAAAAAAGTAGAAGGAAGCAAGTAACAAGTACCCTTATTTCTACCACCCAGCATCAACTATTATTAATACTGTGGCATATTTATTTCCAGTTGATGTTTCAAATGTCTGTCTTGCTTCTGTAGCACTTCTTTTGTGTGCTCATTAGAAAAATTAAGAATGTGTAAAAGTACAAATTCCAGCATCCAGCTATTTCCATCATTTACAGGTGAACATAATCCCAGAGATCTTTCTACGCATGAGTACACACACACACACGTGTCTAAATTTACGCATGAGTGCAGGAGCACACACTCTGTCTAAATTTAACTGTACTTGGGAGGGAAAAGTCCGAAGGAAAGACCGAAGGAACTGTTGCAATTTGAATTATTTTTCTCTTTAGGAAAGAATAACTTTCTAAGATAGTCCACTAATGTTTAAAAAAAAAATTATGGAAGAAATTCAGAAGTTGGGGTTTTATATGCTCACAGCACCTTTTGCATTAAACCATATTTATTGATCCATGTTTTCAAACTAGGGAACTTTACTATTCTCCTTTTCTCCCCATTTTCCCCCCTACCCCCTTATTTCTTTTTTTGCTTTATTGGCTTTTTGTGTGTGTGTCTAGAATGATAGAACAATCACCTTTTATCATACCTACAATTTCCAAAACTGTCTGGTATTAATTCCACATTTAGATAAATACCCACGAACACTCCTTTTGAGCATGAGTTCTCGATGCTTGGATTCTTTATCTTTTTTATTCTTTTTTTCAATTTATTTTATTTTATTTATTATTTTTATTTATTTATTTATTATTATTCTTTATTTTGATTTATCTCTTACTTTGCTAATTCGCTGGATTCTTCTAATCCAGCATTTTTTCCCCTAAAGAGGGGTCACCGGGTCTTGAATTCCTTTGGCTCTTTCATATTTGAGAAGACCTGCCAATTGACTTTTACCTTGAATGACGTCTTAACTGGATAAAATGTCCTCCTGGGGACAGTGTCCTCCATTCAGAACACTTCTTAGCAACCCCATACTCTGGGTAGACAGTCTGAGGTCAGCTTGACTTTGTTCGCCCCTCTTTTGTTTACTTCTTCTTCTTGGATTCCTAAATAATTCTTTTCTTTTAAAAATTTTTTAAATCGCTTTAGGTATCTTGGTGCTGGGCATTCCCATATGGAAATTTCCTGGAAAATGTTCTTTTGGCCTACAGACCATTTTTTTTTGTCATTTCAAGAAAATTTCTTTTCTCTTATCTTTGTGTGCTTTTTCTGTCCCATTTGTGGGTTTCCTACATCAGGAACCCCAGTTATCCTAATGCTTGGTCATGCTTTGTTTATCTTTCACATCAGAGTCTTACTAATTGACTTGATCCTTTTTTTCATTAGCATTCACTGGCTTGAATCAAGCCTTTCCTCTATTAAAAATGCTTTTATTTTCAGCAGTATCTATTCGTACTGCTGACTTCTGCGATTATGTTTCCATGGTGTTCAATTTATCCCCTAAAGTCTGCGATCTCCTGTTCCAGCCCAGTTTAAAATATTCTCGTCTTTGAGTTTATTCTATTGAAATCATGTTTTTATCAAGTTTAGGATATAAGGCTATTGGAAGAAATTTTCTCCTAACCCAGGAGTAATATTTTTGTAGTAAGACTCCTGGCGGGGCGCCTGGGTGGCTCAGTGGGTTAAAGCCTCTGCCTTCGGCTCAGGTCATGATCCCAGGGTCCTGGGATCGAGCCCCGCATCGGGCTCTCTGCTCAGCAGGGAGCCTGCTTCTCCCTCTCTCTCTGCCTGCCTCTCTGCCTACTTGTGATCTCTGTCTGTCAAATAAATAA